>CABHPQ010148063.1:0-40403 GCA_902168405.1 Peromyscus aztecus
TGAGGGGAAGCTTTTCTTTGCTGCCATGGGGTTCAAGCTGATGGGCCTTTTGCTCACCTAGCTGACTATCCCTAGGATGCCATGGAGGAAAAACTGGGAGAGTGTCTACTGGGAGGAATGAGAACTAACCTGAGGGCCATGCTGGGCTGAACTGAGCATGCCTGGCAGCTAGAGAGTAAGGCAGCTGTCCAGACTGAACCTCAGAGAAACCTCATGCAAAATGAGCACACGGCCATTTGTCCCTATGATACTATGTGTGTGGAACACACTACATCTGGTAGATAGTAGAGGGCATGGGAGCCAAGAGGCCTTGCCCCTACCCAGGGCTTCCTGATGTAGGCTGCACATGCTGATCTCCATCTGACTCTTCTGTTGACTCTGCCTCGCCACCTGCTCAGGGAGCCTGTATCATCCTCACTAGACAGGGCATCCTCCTTAGAGGATATGACAATTCGAATGGTTCTTACAGCAAACTTCATGTGGCAGAGCCACCAAGTCAAGACCAGCACCCAACACCAACAGGTACTCAGTGAATGCTTGCTGAAGAAGGAATGAGTGGAAATACAACTCCACTCTATTCACAGAAGGCCCCTTATAGATTTAAAGGCAATGAGCTAAATTCCCACCCCTGAAAGTCTTGACTACACTGTTCAGTTCTCAAACTTTCTGGATTTTCACTGCAGGTTGGGGCCTTTTCAGTAATATCATCTTAGAGAGCTCTGGATGCAAGCCACCCTGGTTGCAGAAAAAGTAGGAAAGAAAGCTATTCACATGTCACATCTACTGACAAACATGCTTGGTTCAGCAGCCAGGTGTGAGGGCCTAGTAGGTAGGGCCATGTTAGAGCCTCTCTAGGCATAGTCTGAACTTCCTCTGGTCTGTCCTGGAGGCATTTCCCTAGACTTCAAAGGCTGTGGAGCAGATGGACCAGGCAGGTTTTCAGCAATACCACACAATGCTATGTGGCTTTCAGTGAGCGTTCTGCCTCTCTGGCCTTGGTCTCTTTACCTGCTCAAAGAGAAGAGTGATAGCAATTCTTCCCAGGTCACTGTTAAGGGGTGGTGAGATACTCAGCTTGTGGCTGGCAATGCAGGTAGGCTTTATGCTACCCTCTAACCCGTGGAGCCAAGTTCTTTAGATGTTTCTACCTTAGAAGAGCTGGCAGGGAGCAGAACTGTGAGCAAAGTATGACCACTTCCTGGTAATGTGACTGACTGGCACTTCACTACCTTGCAGACTCACTACTTACTAATCGAAGGCACTCTGTCAATATGGAGGTGCTGCATGGGGATCAGGGCCAGTAGTGCTCCCAGGATCAGATCTGTCAAACGGCCCAGATTCTGGGAGACCCCATTAGTCTCATATGCTGTCTCTATCCCCTACATACCCAGCAGGAGCAAGGAGCTCAGACAACTGCGAATCAGGTCCACTTGCTCCTGCTTTAAGTGTCTGAAGGCTGCCCTCTCCCATTCTCTGTGCTCTAGCATATGGCTCCTCCATGTCCAGCAGCTCAGGCATGACAGCCATTATTGCTATGCTGTCTTCCCCATGGGGCTATCGCAGCTAGAGTTACTTACATAGGCTTCAGAAGGCCTTGTGCACATGTGCTACATGAAAAGCCAATGCTCATAGTCTGCTTTCCTGGTCCCATAGCATGGCCAGTGGAGTCAGAGAGCCCTGGCCAGAACCCTGTGAGCACCTGAGGTGCTGCCTGGAGGAGACAGGGCATAAGCCTGGGTGCTCTGGTCACCCACTGAGCTCTTGACCTTGGGTGCCGCTTCTTTACCTGAGCCGGCTCCCTTCTCATTATGATTTCAGGTCAGTGGTTCTGTAGAGCGCTGGCACAGCTGCATTTCTACTGTAGAAGAGGATGCTAAGGCTCAGGGCTCTACAGAACTTCACAGGACATCTAATGGCAGGTGCGGACTGAAATTTGGGACCTAACTCTAGGGAGTGGGTCTAAGTCATCTTTCTTGCCATGGCTTCCTTGGCAGAGACAGGGAACTATGGGAACAGTGCAGACAGGTGCTCAAGTGGTAGCCTTCAAGTTGTTGAGTCCAGCACTTTTGGTGGGTGCTTTCCGCTGGCCAGCTCAATGGCCCTTTTGCTGGACAGGGCAGAGATGGGAGGACAGGTCAGGGAGAGGGGGACATAAGCAGTCAGTCCACCAAGCTAGGCACTGTTCTGACCTGATGTGTGTTCCCTTGGGCTTCTGGCTGGGTCTGGAGGAGGGGCGAAGCAAACACATTTTTTTCCATGTGGTCCATGGGTGTTTAGGGAAGGCTCATTCCATGAACACCTGCCACTTGGATGTCCCCAAGGTTTATGAGGACACTGCCAATCCAAGAGGCTGGAGTATATGTGGAACCTGGCATCTGAGACCTAACTGCTACCCGTGAGGTCCCCATGCTGAGAAAGCCACAACAAAAGGATACTTTATCTCAGAAGCTCTGCAGAACCCTCCAACCCACTTAGCAGGAAAGGGAAGAACAAAGAGCAGGAGTTGAGATGTTTCCCAGGAAGCCAGGAGACGACCAGCCGCAGGCCTGCTCTGAGCCTCTGACGCTGCATTCTGAGTCTTGCTTGCCAGGTATACACGTGGGATTAATTAGCTACACATTTTCCAGCTGTCATGATTAAAATAATCTGATACGGGCAATGAAAGAAAGGGCCTTTTTGGCTCAGTTTCACTAGTCCACCATGACATGTGAACCACGACAGCAAGAACGAGGCAGTTAGAGTCACAGTTAGGGAGCAAAGAAAGGTGGACGCTGATGCTCAGCTGGCTGTCTCCTTTAGTTCAGGGTCCCAACCTATGGAATGGTGCCACCCACAATTAAGGTGGGTCTTCTCACCAATTAGTCCATTCGTCCAATCTGGATAGTCCCTCTTAGGCATGGCCAGAGGCTAACCTAATCTAGATATTCCTTCAGAGGAATGCCTACAGGGTGATGCTAGATCCTGTCATGTTGACAATATTAAATTAACCTTCACACTATGTTTTTCTGTATTTCTTTATTATTATTATTATTATTATTACTACTACTACTACTACTACTACTACTATAATTATTATTTGGCTTTTCAAGACAAGGTTTCTCTATGTAGTCTTGGCTGTCCTGGAACTTGTTTTGTAGAGTAGGTAGCCTTAAACTCACAGATCTGCCTCAGTGCTGGGAGTAAAGGTCTGTGCCACTATGCCTAGCTTCTCTCCTTATTCTGTATAAGTAGCGTAGTGTTTAGCACAAAGGTGGCATTCATAAATTTGTTTTTAAGAGAAAGTCTCATGTAGTCCAGGCTGGCCTTGAACTATGTAGCTGAGGATGACCTTAAATTTTCCTGTCTCTACTTCCTGAATCATAGGGTTGTAGTCATGTGCTACCATGCCTGGTTTATGTGGGGCTGGGAATAGGACTTGGGGTTTTATGGACACTAGACAGACATGTGGTGGTATTGTGTTCCCCAAAATATTGTGCACCCTAATAAACTTATCTGGGGTCAGAGACAGAACAGCCACAATATTTATTTATTTATTTTTTTTTGGTTTTTCGAGACAGGGTTTCTCTGTGTAGCTTTGCGCCTTTCCTGGAACTCGCTTGGGAGACCAGGCTGGCCTTGAACTCACAGAGATCCGCCTGCCTCTGCCTCCAGAGTGCTGGGATTAAAGGCGTGCGCCACCACCTCCTGGCCCAAAAAAAAAAAATGGAAACAGCCACAATGTAAACATAGAAGTTAGGCAGTGATAGCACGCGCCTTTAATCCTAGCATTCCAGAGGCAGAAATCCATCTGGGATCTCTGTGAGTTCAAGGCCACATTGGAAACAGCCAGGTACGGTGACTCACGCCTTTAATCTCAGGGAGTGAGCCTTTAATCCCAGGGAGTGATGGTAGAAGGCAGAAAGATATATAAGGGATGAGGATCAGGAACTAGAAGCATTTGGCTGGTTAAGCATTTGGCTGGTTAAGCTTTCAGGCTTTTGAGCAGCAGTTCAGCTGAGATTCATTTGGGATGAGGACTCAGAAGTCTGAAACAGGATCAGCTGAGGAACTGGCGAGGTGAGGAAGCTGTGGCTTGTTCTGCTTTTCTGATCTTCCAGCGGTCACCCCAATAACTGGCCTCAGGTTTGGTTTTATTAATAAGAACTTTTTAAGATTCATGCTACACAGACACTCTACCAGCTAAGCCACATCCCTAGCCTGTGATTGTTATTCTGGGACACTATATGTATGCCACACTCATGACTCTTTGAGGACCTCTGCAAATCACAGCCCCACCTAGCACACCACCACTGGGGCATCTGCTCCCAGAATCACACCTTCAATTTTGTTCTAGGTTTTCTTTGGATGTTTTCAAACAGGGTTCTGTCCTCTAGTCCGTGCCAGCTTGGAACTCATTATGCAGTCCAGGTTGTCCTCAACTGTGTCCCTCCTGCTCCAGTCTCCCAAGTGCTAAAGTTACAGGTGTGTGCCACCATGCCTGGCTTGTACTTTGAATTTGTCACCCCCAAGTGGAACCTGAGCAGGTAGCTTTTTAGGACTCAGCCCCCAGCAGGGCTCACAGAGACTGTAAAGAGTGCTGGTCCCAGTTCACAGGCTGAAGGACGCTTTTCAAGTATGAAGAGCTGCTGTGAAACAACTTGTCGTATTCGGATAATATTGACTTTCAATCCTTTGAGAATTTGAGATATTAAAAAAAATCATAGAGGCCTGGAATATAACTCAGTGGTGGAGTACTTGTCTGTAATGTGTAAGGCCCTGGGTTCAATCCCTAGCTTCATAAAATAAAATGAACCCAAACAAACAAAACTTACACACACACACACACACACACACACACACACACACACACACACACACACTCCTGTGTGCTTTTTTAAGAAAAGCACATTTATACACACGGAAGCACTTGTATTTCAGTAAGATGTTGGCTACAGAGAAAAAAGAACCAGGGAGATGCTAGGCCTGGTGAAACCTACCTGTAATCCCAGTTACTTGAGAGGCTGAGGCAAGAGGACTGCAAGTTTGAGACAGTCTGGACAATTTCAAAAAATCCTACCTCCAAATGAAAGAATTTAAAATGGGGCTAGGGATTACGGCTCAGTGTCTAGCATTAGGCTCTGGGTTCCATGGTATAGGAGCAAAAAACAAAAACAAAACCCAAGAAACTGTCCATCTTAGCAGAAGGACCAGAGAAAACCTACCTCAAGTCTCCCTCTGGAAGGCCAAGCCCAACCACGGGTAGGCCAGTCTCTGGAGCTCCCACAGGCCCAGAGAACAATCTCTAACATGATTGCTGGGTCAGATTCTGGGCTCAGCAAGTGCACTCGCTGGCTAACTGCACAAGGGGCACTGGAAGCAGAAATGGAGGCTGACTCTTTGCTCAAGCTGGTGCTGTGGCTTCTCTCCAGCCTTAACCACAGGTTTCACTGGACAAAATCTTGCTAGGTGTACTGTCCAGTTATTTCTGGACCAACCTCAACACCACTGTCACTAGTGAAAGCTTAGTGCAAGAGTCTTCAGAGGTGCTTATTATCTGTTCAAGGACAAAAAGCTGGCTACAGCCTAAGAATCCATCCATAGGGCACTGGCTAAGAAATAGTGGTCAGCTTGGATGATGGACTGTGAATGTCAGAATGAACGAGGGAGCTCTTACGGACTAATGTAAAGAAACTTTGAAGATAGATTGCTGAGTGAGAATAGAGGACATTTTGGTTTTTTTATAAAAGCAATATAAACCTATATTGGATTGTTATGAGCTTGAGGCTAGTCTAGGCTACAGAAACTCAGTTTAAAAAACAATCAAAGAGCAAAGCCATCCTACAGTGCAAGCGCATTGTGTTGCACAGGGAAGCTGCAAGAGGAATGCAGACCAACCCCAGGAAAGGCTCCTGCCAGAGGCTTCTTCCCAGATCCTCCTCCACCAGACCTTTCCCAGCTGTAGCCAAGTCAAAGCCAAAATCCACTGGGGCCTGCATTCTGACTGTCATTCTTTGCTGCCTTGGAACCCTTCATGGTTTCAGTTGCTTCCAGGACAAATCTGATCTTTCAGCAGGCCCAAAAAGCTCTTATCCACCTGACCCTACCTAGCTCTCAACCAGTCTTTCTTCACCCCTTCCTGGCAAGCACAACCCTGTGTATGCTGAAGCTCAGGCAGAGTATTCCCTCCCTGATCTGGGCCACCTGCACAGGGCCAGCCTAGCATTCAGTAAACACTGGCTCAGAGGCTCTTCCCTTCCTCACCTAAGACAGTGAGTGCACTCACCACATGACTTCTTTAGAATTCAAAACGCCCCTTAAAACATGCCAGTCTTCTCCTCTGGCAGGCCAAGACAGAAAGGGACATGTATACGTCAAAGTCAAGAACTTCTGCCTGCCCCTCCCCCCGACCTTTGACACTGTTATTGCCACATCCCTGTCTGCTTTTTTTTTTCTCACTCTTAATGAGTTCCTGTGAATTACCTAACTTTCCTCCCAGCTGTCTGAACATCAGCAATACTACTTATTCAGCAATTCACTCTCTCAGACTGCAAAGGTAGGAACAGTGGCTAATTCTTGGGAAATGAAAAAGTGGTTTCTCAGACCCTGTTCCAGAAGTCAACTGGGGTTCCTTGAGCTACTCAGAGAATATCTGAGGCAAAATATGGAATCCTGATGAACCTTCACTTATTCACACATAAAAGCAAGGGCCAGAACAGTATACTTCTGCAAACACACTTTATTTCTTTGTCTCTGTTATTATCTGCTAAGAACAGATAATCTTTTTGTCTGCAGTTGATGACTCAGAAACAAAAAATAAACATCAAAAGAGAAAGAATTAATTATTTTCTCAGGGATAAGATAGTTCAGTCAGTAAAAGAACCTGAGTTTGATTTCCAGAACCCACATTTAAAAAATCTGGGTGTGGCAGCAGACACCAGTGATCCCAGAGTTGAGGAGAATCCTTGAAGCTTATTGGCCACTGGCCTGGTCTAATTAGTAAGTGCTAGGTCCTAGTGACAGACTCTTTCTCAAGAAAACAAGGTGAACAGTTTCTGAAGAATGGCATCCAAAGCTGACCTCTGGCCTCCACACCATTATCACTACATGCACATACCTATACTAATCTTGACTCTCAACTTGACAGACTTGGGAAAAGGCAACCTCAATTAAGAAACTGCTTCCATCAGATTGGCCTGAAAGTACGTTTATGGGCATTTTCTCAATTGCTGATTGATACAGGGGGGACCTCTGTGGTCGGTATCGTCCCTAGGTATAAGAAAGGTAATTGAAAGCGAGGCACTAAGCAGCAATCTCCATGATCTCTGCCTTAGTTTCTGTTCCAGGATCCTGACCTGGCATCCCTTGATGATGGACTGTAAGATGAAATAAACCCTTTCCTCCCCAAGTTGCTGGTGTTTTGTCTGGTGTTTATCACAGCAATAGAAAACAAATTAGAACACCAACCCATACGTGAACACACAAGTCTGTCTTTTCCTTCGGCTGCAGACCTCTGTCCCGCTCTTGGTTCATTAGGGAGTAGAGTGAAGTGGGATGCAGCGAGAGTTCAGGGGGCCTGTAGCACAATGACTCCATGTCTTCAGAACAGAAGACACGCTGGTTTGTGGGGTGGAAAGCAGACAGTCCCAGCTCAAGGCCACTCAGAAGGCGGGTGACCTTGGGCAAAATGCCCCTCTTCCCCCACTGCAGGTTTCCCATTGGCAGACTTCGAATGATGATGGCTTCCGAGAGCTTGCTGTGAGGCCTTAGAGGGTGAACCCCTGTTCCTATCTGGCCCTGGCCCCATCCCCTCTGCAAGCCATGAGCTCTCAGGTAGATCTTTTCTGGGTCAGGGTATAAAATTTCACCTACTCTTGGGGCTGGAAAGAATGGTTCAATGGTTAAGAGCACTGCTCTTCCAGAGCACCCAGGTTCAATTCCCAGAATCCACATGGCAGCTTATAACTGTCTGGAACTCCAGTTCCAGGAGACCCAACAACCATGACAAAACACCAACGTACATAAAATAAAAATAGATATTTTAAAAAAAATTTTACCCACTCTGTCACACCCCACAGTTGAACCCAAACAGCCTCCTGTTGGGTTTTGAGGATTACACTTGGGTCCCTATCCTTGTGTGTCAAGCACTTGGCTGACTGAGTTGTCTCATGAAGTAGAAGCATTCCTATGTATCACAAAAGAGGCTATGCTTGAGTTTCCTTATGAGTTCATAGTTAGGAAGAGGGTTTAATCATTTTGAGTCCCAAGGGCCAGCCCTTAACAACAGCAGACAGGGACAGCAGCTCCACTTTGTCATACTTGTCACCTATGTTAGAGAGGTAGACACGCTCTGGGCAGATGGATGGATGCACTCTTACACACAAGAACCTAAGGAGGTAGATGACATCTGTCTTTCATGCTTTTTGTTCTATTTCTCAAGACAAGAGTCTTACTTGGTAGTTCTGGCTGGTCTGGAATTCAGTGATTCACTTGCCTCTGCTGGGACTAAAGGCATGTTCCACCACCATGTTTTGTGTTTTCAATTGTGGATACACACACACACACACACACACACACACACACACACACACATTTTTTTTTCTCTCTCTGTGTAAGTGCAAAGTTCAGCAGTGTTAAGCAACTGATATCCCTAAGGCTACGTATCAAGTGTAAGGTGAAGCAATAGGCTGGATCAGGACCCAGGCCTCTGGCTCCAGGGCTTTAGTACAGACACTCAAGTGTAACAGAGCCACCGCTGTGCCACAATGCTGGCATAGGCCTGTTTGTTCTGCCCTGTCAGAGAGGCTGACTTCCAAAGCATTCCTAGGCAGAGCCAAGATCAAATGCTAGGAATATAGGGTTTCAGTCTCTTCTCACACCACTTGCATGGGTTCAGGGAGTGTCTGCTGCATCTGAAACACTGTCCAATGCAGAAAGCTGCATGGCAGACAGTCATCTGGGAGGTCCGAGGTAGATCATGCCCTTGAGCAATGAAGCAACATTCAGTTCTTGAGAACTCAGCTTCTCCCTCCATCTCCTAGGAAAGGCATAGGCCTGGAGGCTGCTTTGCTAGGTGGTTGAGCCCTATGTCTTTAACAAGACAGGGTGCTATAAAGAGTAACTGCTCCTGTGTTTGTTTAGAGAGACTTTGGGGGCCATATTCTATGTGGGGAACCTTATAGACAGGCTCTGCTTTGATAAAGTAGCTCCTTCTAGGGCTCCCACTCCTAGGCCTCTGACGCTTTCTCTTCATGACTGCCTCCTGGCTGACTTCTTGGTGGAAGTCACCCCCACCCTTGACTTGATCTCTTCTGTGTGTGGTGTATGCTATGCACATGCATATGGAAGCAAGAGCAAGGCACTTCATGCTATTGCCTCTCATTCTGTCTTACTATTTTGAGACTGGGTCTCACACTAAACTAGAAACTCATCTTTTTGACTAGGCTAAGAAGCTTGTGGTATTCACCTGCCTCTGCCCCATAATGCTGAGGTTATAATACACACAGGCATGCCTGGCTTTTTATGTGAATACTGGGGATTTGAACTCGGGTCCTCATCCTTGCAGAGCAAGTGCTCTCCCCACTGAGCAGCTCCCTAGCTCCTAAGCTGACCTCCTGAAGTCTGACTGATCTCTTAGAGATGAGTGTCAGAGCTCAATTGCTGCTGGTTTGCTAAGGCGGAGTCTAGTGTTATTTCTGCTTTTTCTCCTTGCAGGCCAAGAACACCACTGTGCAAGTGAGCCAGGCCCTCGCCTGGTCTAGAAGTGGTCTGGTGAGAGCGCTTTTCTCCACAGCGTCTTGGCTGCTCTCTGTTCATCCTATAACCTCTGCCACACCCGCCGAGACTGGCAGCAAAACTACGTAGCTGGCATACTCAGCACCAAAAGCAGCCTTGAAGCAAACAGGGCTTCAAGACAGGCTCAGTCTACTTCCTGTGAGCTGTGAGGCCTCAGTCTGGATCTGTTTCCAATCGGTGCAGTAGGGCAGGGATGCAGTTTTGAGAGCTGTCTGGAGGAGAGAATTACGTTTATAACATGCCCAGTACAGTCAATTTTCCCCAACATAACCCATACTTCTAGAAATAGACAGGATTTCTGCAATCATCTTTTAATGTTTGAGGCAGGGTCTCTCTGTGTAGTTCAGGCTGGCCTCAACCTCTCCATCCTCATGCCTAAACTTCTAGTGTACTGGGATTACAAGTGTGTACTATACACCCGACAATGTGGGCTTGTCTTGGACCAGGGAGGCCTCAGGTGGTTGTAGTTAGGCCTTGATTTTGACAAGCAGGAGGTTCATTTCAGATATGTCACACTCAGGGATTAAGAGAAACTTCGTTCAGCATCTAAGGTGCTCAGGGTATGTGACCTCAGTCAGGCTCGTGACTTTGGGCAGGTCACTTCTACACATGAAGAGAGGGAAACAGAATTATTGGGAATATCAGAAGAAAATAACTTATAGAGTGCTCAGCAGCTCAATCAAATTTGCTTTTTAAAAAGCAACAATAAAAAACAGGGTAGGAATCAGATTTCTGTAGCTCACTGGTGCAGGTCAGTCTAGGCAGGGAGCTTAGGTCCAGCAGGAGAGGCCTCAGGGCTGTTGGCCTCCTTCCTGTCTGACCCTAGAAAGGGTATTTTGTCTTGGGGAGCTGAAGCAGATAGCTGGCTCTGTTTTATAATCAGAACAAGAAAAGCTTCCTGGGAACCCCCCACCAAGAGGACATTAGCACCTCACATATTGTCTCTGGAGTGGAGAATCAGGGCTGATGTCCACATATTAAACACTCTGAATCTCAGTGCCTGGCTCCCAGCATCGACATTCCCAGCCTGTTACCCTGACATTCTTCCTGGGTTACTCAGCTGCCAATGGTGCCCTGGAATGGCAAGCTCTTCCAGGGAACTATTAAGTGTTCTGGGCCAAGCAGCTGATAAGGCTGGGCTGTTTGCCTTGATGCCACCTGGACAGCAGCCCTTCCCAGAACCTCAGGACTGATTTGTGTGCAAGTGTGTGTTTCCGTGTGCAAGCGTGTGGAGCAGAGAACACTCTTGAGTGTTGTTCCTCAGGTGCCATCCAGCAAGTTTTCTGGGACAGGATCTCTCACTGGCCTCAATCTTACCAAGTAAACTAGGCTGGCCAGGCAGTGAGCTTCAAGGATCTGCCTGTCCCATCCCCACAGCCTTGTCTTTGGCTCCTCACTGCTTATGTAGCCATCACTTTACCAACCGAGCTATCTCACCAACCCTTTCTCTGGGATTTAAAGGTCTGCCCCAAGGCAGACAACTCCCCAAGCTAGCAGGAAGCTGGGGCAGGAGGAGAGGAAAGCAGAGGCTGGTCCTAACAGCACCAGTCCAACTCTGCTGGTACCCCAACCATGACCGGTGGTGCGGAGCCAGACTTGTGCAGGACAAAAAAGGCCAGCCCACAGCAGGTATGACTGATGGTAAGACAACACACACCCATTCTCTGGGTTTTCCTCCTGCTTGAGCTGTCCCCCTGAGCACTGCCTAGAGAAACAGGCCCCTTCCAAGTCTCTTCCATTCTAAGGCAGGGCCATGGTGCAAATGGAAAAGAAACAATTTCAGCTAAAGGTTGAAAAGACAGGAAAAATGGTTTGGCAGTTCTTAAAACATTAAATGATCATTTGGCTACTGCAAGCTAGGCATATGCTTTGGAGCTAAAACCTACACATTAAGATTCCTAGTTACAACAACCAAAAGTCTACTTAGTGGGGAGAATGAATTAGCAAAATGTGGTATATCCATGCAAGGAACATAATTCAGTCATAAGAAGAAAGTTCTGCTGGGAAGAGCTTCTGCTCTAGGATCTTCACCTGGCACTTATGGAACCATCAGTCTAAGGCCATGCTGTGCATATCCTGCTGGCCATGGCAAACTCTGGAAGTAGCTACTGCCATCAGGGCTTGGGGCACTCCTCAAGCAGCTGCTGACTCCATGCCCCCATGACATTCCCTCCCTGACCAGGTGACCGAAGCTCTGCTCCAAGAAGCTGACCACTGGTGGCAAGAGCCATCAATACAGAACAGATACATCAATACAGATACACAGGATTTGTAACTTCCTAGCCAAATGGATGAAGAAACACTTGAGAGTGGTTAGCTGGTAACTCTGCAGCCTAGCTTATATTCCACCTTACAATTTTCCCCAAGGAAGTATGAGAAATACTTCCATCAAATATAATCAAGTTTAGAGTCTAAAGGAGAGTCACACTGGCCTGTGCATCACTTGGGACACAGACACAGATGTGTCCCAATCAAGTGAACCCTGAAAGTTGCCCATGAATAGGCTGGAGTTGGTTTCCATGCTTTGAATTGGTAAGAATCTCCATAGTCAACAGCCTGGGCTATCATTCCAGAAGGTGGCAAGGGTCACACATGGCATCCTAAGGCCCCAGAAAGTAGCTGTGAATGCTGCAGAGAGGAGGCCAATGGCTATCCCTCTACCTGGCTCTCTTTACTCTGGCTTCTGCAAAGCCCAGGAAGGCAGTTGGGGGAGGGGCATGTTATGTAACAGGCAGCTACCCTAAACTATTGCCAAGGTACCCCTGCTTGGGAGACACATGTCAGTCTGGCAACAGAAGTTAGATGGTGGTGTTGCTGAAAATCTGGGTCCTCGTCCTCTTATGTTCCCTGAGTCAGACTAAGCCCCTAGATACCTGAGGTCCTAGAAGGGCTATCCTTGTCTTCTTGGTGTTCAGACAAAGAAGACAACTTCGGAGGGGACCTGCTCCAAGGCTGACAGGATCAAGTGCAGGCTTACATTTCACTTGACAAATAACTGATGAAGCCACCGCTGGGCACTGAAGTAGATTGGTGAACAGAACAGTTCCACACAGTGACATTCTCCACGGGGGAAAAGAAACCACACCAAGGCACACAAATATGTCAGCCAGGTAAGGAACTGAATCCTATTGAGAAAATAAACCAGGGCAATGTGGCGGGGGGGTGAGGTGGGGGGGTGGGGGGGAGGGTGTGGCCCTGATCAGCAGAGAGATCACGAAAGGCCTTGGAGGAAGCAGCCCACACACTGACTTGGGCTATCACTGGGAGGCAGGCACCCAAGACCTAGATAAAGCAGCCAGTGTAAAGGCAATGAGGCAGGGCAGGACTCCATGGCACAGCAGTGGTTCTCCAGGTGTGCTCTGGAGCAGGTGAACAGTAAGACACCCTTTCCCTTTGTATTCCAGAGATCATGGGAAAGCTACTCCTTAAACAGACCAATGCAGAAGCACCCAGGCAAGTCTGACTGTTACTGTGCCAGGCATTAAGATCCCAAAAATGTAAAATCTGAACAGTTACCATTCACAGATAGTTATACTTTTGATGTTTTATATGTGATAGACTATCAAGTAACTATAAAAAGCATTTTTTTAAAGTTTCAATTTCTAGTATTATGAACAGGGACAGCCATAATCCACAAGAACTCAAGCTCTCTGGACTCCTGGGACTTTCAAAGCACATGAAGGGGTCTCAAGCCCTAGCTGTGAGGAGTGCTGAAGGGAGGCAGAGGATTGATGAGAGGGTTGCTGCGCTGCTCCAGTGAGGAGAAGCTGGGGGAGGATGCATCCTAGTGACCGCTTGAGATGAGAGGGAGAGGTGGAGGCTTCTGGGAATATCCAGTTGATGGGAACTGGTCCCATGGAGGAAGTTGCTCCTGTTGTGATCTACTGCGAAGTCTGCAGGGGGCATCTTCTGGGGTAGAACAAGCACTGGGGTACTTGTAGAGGAAATTAAGCAGAGTTCTTGAATAGCTGCTGGTTAAGTGCTGGGAAGACTGTGGTGGGCTGCCATCCTTTCTCCTACATAACACTCACCCTTCTAACAGCTTGGGGCACAGGGTTTCTAAGTATCTTGTAAGTATTTTCTCTGGTATCAAGTTATGCAGTGGGACTTGGAGGAAGGGGATGTCAGGTCATGGGGGGACATAAATGACAATGTCTTTTCCCTGCCCGAGCTTCATGGCTTTTCTAGGGCCAATTAAGGGTTGGATGGCCTCCTGCAGCAGCTCCCTGGGACATACTCTAGCCCTCACAGGTATGGCCTCATATCCTCTGCTCCAGGGACCAGCAGCAGGACACAGCAATGTCCTTGTTGTGCCAATCAGCAAAGGCCGAGGCTCTACTCTGATGCTTGATGATCTCATAGCCTAGCCCTGGCGGCCCTGGCAGGGTTGGCGAGACAAGGAAGAGGGCTGCTATCACCTGGCACTGTGCTAATGAAGAGATGGTGAGGTTCCTGAGGACGGGTATGCTCGGCCCTGGGCTGCCACATCTCACCTGGTTCTAAGGATTAGCTAGAAACAGGACTCAGGCTTTTCTCCTCCAAGTTCTGGGATGGAAAGAAGTGTGATGCCCCAAAGAGGGAATTTCTTACCAGGTCAGGGTGTGTTAGTTGACCTGCACTCAGTCATGGTGGTTTGTATTGACTGAGTAACCACTGTTTCCAAGGAGGTAGACCAGAGGACTTTTAACAAGGAGAACCCGGATCTAGAAGGTAGAACCATTTCACACCTCCTAGCTGAAGATGAAGACAGGCTGCCAGGCTTCTCAGTCTAAACCAGCCATTCAGAGAGAAAGCTGTCACAGGCAAAGGGCTGCACAATGACTTTTTGTTGCTGCTGTTCACCTTAGGACTATATGGACCAGGATTTAAAACCTTTCCCTAGCAGGGTGTGGTGGAACGCCTATCAACATAAAATGGTTGGCGTTGTTCTAGACATCCAATAGAATACCAGGCAATAGTTATTGAATCAATTATTTGTGTTAACATATAGTGTTGACTTCAAATTAAGTACCAATAGTGGGGAATCACATGTAGAATCACATACATGGCATATAACTCTGCATGTGATACATGCAGAGACATACATATGACATACAAACAAACTTTCCTGGAAGGACATGCAAGAAACTGTTCACATGTTACCTCTGAGTAAAAGGGATTTATATACATATATAATCCCCCCCCCCCAAGACAGGGTTTCTCTGTGTAATCCTGGCTGTCCTGGAACTCGCTCTGTAGACCAGGCTGGCCTCAAATTCAGAGATCCTCCTGCCTCTGCCTCCCAAGTGCTGGGATTAAAAGCATGCACCACCATGCCCGGTTCGACTTGTTTGCATTTTATCAAATCTTGTTGGATTTAAAAAATTATGTAATTATGGTATGCATGAAATAAATAAATCAAATCATGAATGAAAGTAGACTAAATCACAGGTGGACAAGGTCTTGGATTTGAGCAGGCTGTCATTACTTTTTGTTGTTCCAACATCAACAATCACTTTTGAGACTATTTCATAATACTTGCAATTCAAGTCTGAGCTCTGAACATGGAAGTTTTAAGAGTAGAGGAGAGCCTGGCCATTTTTCTATGTTTTATAATCAAGAGAAGAGAGTCATTCATGCCCCACCCCCACCCGTGGGATCTGCTGCATATGGATGTACTTAGGTCCAAGTGTCAGAGCAGGAAAGGAATGCTGCTCTTCTGAAGAAGCAGCTCTTTCTGCCCCTGAACTTTCCACTCAAGCTTCTCTTTTTGGGTGAGGGAGGAGGGCTGGAGACAGTGCTGCTGGAAGTGGGAGGAGCTGCTCCCAGAAGGAAGAAGCAGAAGGTCTGTGGGCATTGGGACTTCCTCACGTGTCCACCCCTGTCAGGGTACCAGGAACCACACACTATCCTAGTCATCTTACAAGAAGGAAGACATCTCTCCACAACCCTCATTACTAATCAGTCAAGTACTTCCAAGAAATTTTTAGTTCTGATTCTGAGAAGTTTCTTCACATACCTAACAAATCACTGGAAAACCAAACCCAAGCGATGGAAGAAAGAAGGGAAAGCCAAGACCACTTTTTGGGTGTGTGCCTCACTTGTGTTCTTTGAAGCTGGGACTTCCAGTAGCCTGGATTCTGAGAGGAAGGCCTCCAGCAGGCCTAGCAGGAAAGGAGGGCAGGCTTACCTGGTACCTTGTCTACGGATGCAAACACAGAGCGCTGCACTGTGGGGTCACTGCTGCCTCTGCGGCACTGGTCATAGAAACGGAAAGGCAGGTGCTGGGAGGAGGAGGAGCCGAGTCCAAATCCCAGGACTTCAGTGGTAGGCTGGATTGGGAGGTCCAGAAGGGCTATAATCAAACAGCACCATAGTTTGTTCTTAGCATGTGGAACAGGGGACAGGCAGTTTGATATGACTTGGGCATCAGGCTAGAGTGATACCAGCCTTGACACTGTGACACTTGGGGGAATCCAACATACAGTCGTGAGGTGGGAGACTGGCAGGATGCCAGAGACCCTAAGGAAGTCAAAACACAACTGGAAGTAGGGTTCAGGCCAAGAAGGCGGGAGTTCCAGACCTGGCTGGACAGAACAAATGCTGGGACAATTCGCACCTTGAAATCTGTGTAAAAGATCCCAAAGGCTCGGCTTGCATGCACTTTCAGATCCCAGAGCAAGCGAGGCCAATTCTGCCCCAAAAGTTTGTGCACAGGCATACATGGACAGATAAGCAAGCTATACAAATGAGTGATTCCTCAGTATCTGCAGGACTCCTCCCCAAAGATACCAAAATCTGTAGTTAGGTCCCTTATATAGAATAGAACTATACCTGTACATGACTTATATACATCTTGTCTACTGTCAATCATCTCTAGATGACTTACATTTAATGCAATCCAAGTGCTATGGCAGGACTTCTTGCCTATGTTGTTTAGGGAGTAATCACATGGGAAAAGTCTGCATATGCTCAATACAGATGCAGATTTTTTTCAGTTTCTTTTTGTGTATCTACATATATGTGTGTGTACATGCATGTGCGTGCATGTGTATATGGAGGTCAGAGGTCAGTGAGGAGCATCTTCCTTGAATGCTATCCAACTTTAACATTTTTCCTACATCTATTATGTGAGTGTTTGGCTGTGTGCATGTACGTGTGCACACAGGCACAGGCACCTATGTGTGGCATGGCACATGTGTAGAGGCCAGAGGACAACTTGTAAGAGTTAGTTCTCTGTCTACCAAATAGGCTCTAGGGATTGAACTCAGGCCATTAGACTTGGTGGTAAGCACCTTTACTTCCCAAGTCACCTTGCAAGCCCTTTGCCTTATTTTCTGACACGGGGGTTTCTTCCTCCACCTCAAGCTCACTAGTTGGGCTAAACTAGTTAGACATTAAGCCCTGGAGGTCCTGTCTCCATCTCCCCAGGGCTGGGACTATAGCTGCCAACAGCCTGCTTTTACACGGATGCTGGGAATCCAAACTCAAAACCTCATGGTTGTGTGGCAAGCACTTCACTGACTGAGCCACTGCCCCAGCCTATTTCAGATTATTCAATACCTGGGTGGTAGAATCTTAACTATAAATGCTCATGAGAATGTGTGTACAAGAAAGCATATGTTTGTATTTATGAGTGTGTGTTTACATGTCATAGCTGTTGTCTTCCCTTAAACAACTCACAGGACATATTAGTTCAGACTGGCTTTTCAAAATAATTGAAGAAACATCCAAGGTGTTCATGCTGGCAGACAATTGACAGTATAATCCTCAGTTTTCAAATGAAATAGCTGGCCTTCATGCCAGTGGTGACACATTACATATACTTCACATTACAGGGGAAAAGTGTGGAAATAAATCTTGAAAGGAAGGGCTGAATGTTTTAAGTCACATTACCAAACACTCCTGTAATGATTCTGCAGGCCAGGTTTCAGCTAACTGAGAACTAAGAAGGGGGAATGACTCAGGTGCATATCATGTCCAGAAACGAAGTGCACCCAGAGATTCTTCTTCCTTTGTTCCCTGAAAGAATGCTCCTCTTCACATGGGCTGGACATCCTCTTGGAAGCCACAATAGAGAGATGTTTGGACCTGAGCTGAAGGCATTCATTTTGTCTGTTTGTCTGTCTGTTTGTCTATGTATGCATCTGTCTGTCTATCTATCTGTCTATGTATGCATCTATCTATCATCTATCTATCTATCTATCTATCTATCTATCTATCTATCTATCTATCTTGTGAGACAGGAGCTCATGTAGCCCAGGCTGGTACTGAACTCATTATATAGTGACAATGACCTTAAATTTGTATGCTTTCTGCCTCCCCCTCCCAAGTGCTGGGATAATAGGCATGTGTCACTATGGTGTCAAGGATCAAACCTAGGGCTTTGTATATGCTAGGCAATCATTCTACTACCCGAGTTACAGCTCTAACCTGGGATTCCTGAAGGAGAGGTTAGGACTGCCCCATGCCACCCTGCCCCAGGACAGTGTTTTGACTTCTACTTCAGGAGATGAAGAAACATTCTCATTTCAGGGCCTTTAACAAGACAGTGTGGACAATGCAAACCCCACCATCCCTGTGAGGTGTGAAATGACCCCTGAATCTAGTGCTGGGTGCTGGCTTCTCACCAAGAGATAGTAAAGGAGAGGAGGGAAGGGTGAGGGAAATTCTGCTAGGCTAGGGCAACTCAGAGGCAGCCCTTTGTCTAGCTGTGTGAGGCCATGGACTTCATCCCGAGAGCTGAAACAAAAAAGCCAAGTAGGAAGCTTTGCAAATTTGTTCTCTGTGTGACTAAAAAGTCACAGCTTGGTTTCCTCTTGTACAATGGGCAGATAAGGCTTAACCAGTCTAAGAGCTGCTTGGATACCCAACATGGCAGAGGGCAGTCAAAGCACTCTGTGACTGTATACTTCGGTGTTTCAGCATGAAGAGTGAGGACAGCTGTCTCCTACCAACTGCCTGTTTCTAGCCTCTTGTCTGTTAGGGAGGGCCCCCTTCTCTTCCATGCAGCCCTGGAAATTTTCTCCATTCCAATCACCTGGGAAGCAGGGACATCCCATTCTTTGAAGCACAGTGAATCCTGACTTTCTCATGTCCTTGTCTACAGGAACCCTGAGACTTTTCTAGGTCAATGTGAACAGCTGATGACAGCCCTGTGGTGGTGAGCCCCTGCTCTTGAGGTCACTTACCGGCTATCCTCTGCATCTTCATACGCCTGGCCTGGATGCGGCCCTTGGCCAGGCGCTGCTTGGCGATGATGCAGCGGATATGATCAGAGAACACGAAGGTGGCCTGCAGGATGGGGAAGGGCTTAGAGTGTGGGCTGGAGGCAGGCTTGTGGATGGTGATATTCAGGGCACGGCTGTCATCCTCCACTCCTGTCACCTGCATGTCCTGCATAGTGAGAAGGCAAAGGCAAAACATTCATCAGGCCCAGGGGCTGGCAGATTGGGAGGTGTCAGTGGCTCATGGAGAAAGACACCAGCACTTTGAGTCTGCTTTTGTTCTGAAGGAGGCCAAGTCTCAAAGATTCAAAGCTGCAGACCAGTGCAGGCCTGACAAGGGAGAAGGGGGTCAATACTGCCATGGCTGGTACTCCTTTCCATGAGGACTTGGGATGCCTAATGATTAAAGAGGCATACCAGCCTCTTCAAGGGCCACCACTGCCACAACAGGAAAACTCCAATAATCTTTCCTTCTGGGAAACCAGAGGTCACAACTCCAAATACTTGTCACTAGCTGGTGTCCTGTTAGACACCATCTCCTTGTTTCTCTTAAAAATGGAGCACTGTTGGTGAAAGAGGGCCACCTGACCATTTAGCAGTGACTTCATGTGAAAGGGGGAAAAGATACTGACAAGCAGTGAGTGTCTAAGACTGGTTCCACATAAAGCCTCAGGATGGGTTCTGCTGCCCACAAAGGCTAAAGGGCACATGAGATAAAAGCGTACCAGACAGAAGATGGACTAAAGGTCAGCCATGCTGGAGGAGGTGGGAACCACTGAAAGAGGTTCAGAAGGAAGGGGCTACTGCTCTTGGGCACTGCTCTTGGCTCCCTCCTTGGAAAGAAGGTCTATATCAAAGGCTGACAGCAGATCAGATGACGTTATTATGAATTCAAAGCAGGGAGCTAGGTGTACAGTAACAGCCTGACAAATAGTAGCTACTGGAAGAGAACCAAAAAAGGTGGTGCTGGTGGGGCTATGTGGCTTTCATTGTCTGACAGAGGACATATATTAACCCTTTGAGACAGAAAAAAACTACTTTCCTAATGTTAAGTTCTAAAGAAATTGGTCTAAGCCTTGATAATAAGATGTATGGCCATCTACTGGGTGGTGTTTTACTCAGGAGTCCCTTTGCGGGTGGGTGGGAAGATTCTCCTACATCCTCACTGAAAGACAGGAGGGTCTGGAAAGAGAAGAGTCTGGGAAAACGAGGAGACAGAAGCAGCATCTTCATGCACAGGTGCATCCCAGAAGAGCAGGCAACAATTGGCTGGTCAATGCTGCAGTGAGCAGTTGAATCAGCCTGGGCAAGGTCCTTCTGGGAACCAGAACAGCACAGCAAGGAAATGGACTTTCTTAAAGCAGGGCGAGCCCCAGGCTGGGAATTTAGGGCTAGGGCACAGTAGAGATGAAGTGGAAGGCTGCTCTCCATTCTGAGGGCTCTTTGTCTCATTCCCTCTACAGCAAGACACTAGTCACCCATTGTAAACCATAGAGCTCCACTAATACGTGGTGCTTTAAAGCCTGCTATGTTCCAGAGAGCAAAGGAGGGAATTCTCAGGAACTCCTGTGGCAACAATGGTGCTAGAGGAAGTTGGCAGGAGCTACAAACTCTTGAAATAGCCACATTCCAAATTCTTGGTTATCTGCCTAGGGAAATCCTGCCCAGGGGCACGAGGAAGTAGAGCACTAGATTTGCAGCAGCATGCTTGGAAAGTTGGGGATGGCCGAATATGCCTCTGGCTGAGCATGCCCTACTGTAGCCACACAGCAGGTAAAAGAATCCCAGCAGGTTTTTTAAGTATGACCTAATGATTCTCTGTATTTCCTTGGAGTCTATTGTTATGGCCCCCTTTTTGTTTCTGATTTTGTTGATTTGGATATTCTCTCTCTGCCTTTTGGTTAGTTTGGATAAGGGTTTGTCTATCTTTTCTATTTTCTCAAAGGACCAACTTTTTGTTTCATTGATTCTTTGTATTGTTCTCTTTGTTTTATTTTATTGATTTCAGCCCTCAGTTTGATTATTTCCTGCCATCTACTCCTCTTAGGCATGTCTGCTTCCTTTTGTTCTAGAGCTTTCAGGTGTGTTGCTAAGTCACTAGTATGAGATTTCTCTAATTTCTTCATGAAGGCACTTAGTGCTGTGAACTTTCCTCTTAGCACTGCTTTCATTGTGTCCCATAAGTTTGGGTATATCGTGCATTCATTTTCATTGAATTCTAGGAAGTCTTTAATATTTTTTTTTTTTTTTTGGTTTTTTGAGACAGGGTTTCTCTGTGTTGCTTTGCGCCTTTCCTGGAACTCACTCTGTAGCCCAGGCTGGCCTCAAACTCACAGAGATCCACCTGCCTCTGCCTCCTGAGTGCTGGGATTAAAGGCGTGCGCCACCACTTTTTTCTTTATTTCTTCCTTGACCCAGTGGTAACTCAGTAGAGAGTTCAGTTTCCATGAGTTTGTAGGCTTTCTGTTGTTTATGTTGTTGTTGAAATCCAGCTTTAATCCAAGGTGGTCTGATAAGATACAGGGGATTATTTCAATTCTGTTGAGACTTGCTTTGTGGCTGAGTATATGGTCAGTATTAGAGAAGGTTCCATGCTGTGCTGAGAACCTTTTGTTTTCTGATATTTTCTTCAATTTCTTTCTTCAAAGACTTGAAGTTCTTGTCATACAGGTCTTTCTTTCACTTGTTTGGTTAAAGTGACACTAATAAATTTTATATTATTTGAGGTTATTGTAAAAGGTGTTGATTCTCTGATTTCTTTCTCAGCCCATTTATCGTTTGTATATAGGAGGGCTACTGGTTTTTTTTTTTTTTGAGTTAATTTTGTATCCAGCCACTTGACTAAAGGTGTTTACCAGCTGTAGGAGTTCCCTGGTAAAGTTTTTTGGGTTGCTTATGTATACTATCATATCATCTGTGAATGGTACTTTGACTTCTTCCTTCCAATTTGTATCCCCTTGATCTCCTTTAGTTGTCTTATTGCTCTAGCTAGAACTTCAAGCATTATATTGAATAGCTATGGAAAGAGTGAACAACCTCGTCTTGTTCCTGATTTTAGTGGAATTGCTTTGAGTTTCTCAAAGCAATTAATTAATCAAAATTAATTTGATGTTGGCAATCAGCTTGCTTTTATTATGTTTAGCTGTGTCCCTTGTATCCCTGATCTCTCTAAGACTTTGATCGTAAAGTGGCACTAGATTTTGTCAAAGGCTTTTTCAGCATCCAAGAAGAAGATAATGTGGTTTTTCCTTCCAGTTTGTTTATATGGTGGATTACATTGACAGATTTTCCTATGTTGAATCATCCCTGCATCTCTGGGATAAAGCCTACTTGGTCATGGTGGATGATCTTTTTGATATGTTCTTGGATTCAGTTTGCCAGTTTTTTATTGAGTATTTTTGCATCTATGTTCACGGGTGAAATTGGTCTATAATTCTCTTTCTTTGTTGGGTCTTTGTATGGTTTGGGTATCAGGGTGACTGTGGCCTCATAGAAAGAATTTGGCAATGTTCCTTCTGTTTCTATTTTGTGGAATTTGAAGAGTACTGGTGTTAGCTCCTCTTTGAAAGTCTGGTAGAATTCTACACTAAAACCATCTGCACCTGGGCTTTTTTTGGTTGGGAGACTTTTTTCTTTTTCTTTTTTTGGTTTTTCGAGACAGGGTTTCTCTGTGTAGCTTTGGTACCTGTCCTGGATCTCACTCTGTAGACCAGGCTGGCCTCAAACTCACAGAGATCCACCTGGCTCTGCCTCCTGAGTGCTTGGCTTAAAGGCGTGTGCCACCACCACCCGGCTGGTTGGGAGACTTTTAATGACTGCTTCTATTTCCTTGGGAGTTATTGATCTATTTAAATTGTTTATTTGATCTTGATTTAACTTAGATAAAGTTATTGGTCTATTTAAATTGTTTATCTAATCTTGACTTAACTTTGGTAAGTGGTATCTATCAAAAAAATTCTTTTAGATTTTCCAATTTTGTAGAGTACAAGTTTTTGAAATATGACCTAATGATTCTCTGCACAGTCACTGTGGAAGTTAGTGTGGCTTCAGTTTCTCAGAAAACTGGGAATCAATCTACCACAAGACCCAGCTATACTGCTCTTGGGCGTATACCCAAAGGATGCACAAGGACACTTGCTCAACTATGTTCATAGCAGCTTTATCTGTAATAGCCAGAACCTGGAAACAACCTAGATGTTCCTCAACCGAGGAATGGATAAAGAAAATAAAGAAAATGTGGTACATTTACACATGGAGTATTACTCAGCTGTTGAAAACAAGGACACCAGGAAATTTGCAGACAAATGGATGGAACTAGAAAAAAATCATCCTGAGTGAGGTAACCCAGAACCAGAAAGACAAACATGGTATATACTCACTCATAAGTGGATATCAGATGTAAAATAAAGGATAACTGTGCTACAATCCACAGACCCAGAGAGACTAGGTAACAAGGAGGGTTCATGGGGGTGGGGTGGGGCAGAGACCCAGATCTTCCTGGGAAGGGGAAATAGAAGAGATTTTGAGCAGACTGAGGGCAGGTGGGGATGGAAACATGAGTGATCAGATTGGGGGGGGGCATGTGGCGGGGAGAGTATTGAGGGGGACTGCTGGTGTGCATTTTGGGGTCGGGTGGAAGTCTGGCACAGGGGAACCTCTACAGGGAGGACCCCAGTTTAGACTCCTAGCAATAGATAAGTAGCCTGAACCAGCCATCTCCTGTGACCAGCCCAATTGTCATCAGAGAGGTGTCATCCAGCAACTGATGGAGAAAGGTATAGAGACTCACAGCCAAACATTAGGCGGAGTTCGGGAATCCTGAGAAGGAGGAGGAGAAAGGAGTGTAGGAGTCAGAGGGGTCAAGGACACCATGGGAAGGCTCACACAATCAACTAACCTGGGCTCATTGGGGCTTGCAGAGACTGAACAGATAACCAGGGAGCCTGTATAGGACTGACCTAGGCATTCTGCATATATGTTATATTTGTGTAGCTTGGTCCTCTTGTGGGACTCCTCACAGCAGAAACTCCTGACTCTTTTACTGGCTTTGGGACCCTACTCCTCATACAGGGTTGCCTTGCCCAGCCTTAATACACGGGGAGGTACTTAGTTTTACTGCAACTCGATATGCCAGGTTTTATTGATACTCATGGAGTCCTGCCCTTTCCTGGATGGAGACAGAAGAGGAGGGGATTGGGGGGTAGGAGCAGGGGGATGAGAAGAAGGGACTGGGAGGGGAGGATGGGGAGGAGGCTGCAGCCAGGATGTAAAATAAATAGATGGAAAAAAAATAAAAAAAAGAATCCCAGCAGGTATGCATGTGCTAAAATGGCTAGACACACTCCAAGACAGGCCAGGAGAAAAGCCAAGTCTATAATATGGCCAATGTGACAGCATAAAAATCTATGCACACGCTAAATACATGTACAGTTATCCCTTTGGGCACTCCCCTACCCACTGTGACACCAAAATCTGCAGATGTTCAAGTCCTTACTTTAAATGGCACAGCATCTTCCTATAACTTACTATACTACATCTTCCTGTAGACTCTAAATCCTCTCTAGATGATGCATAAGACTTCATATCATATATATGCTGTGTAAATAGTTATTTAGGGAATAAAGATAAGAAAAAAGCCTGTGCATGTTTACAGTATTTTGTTTTTTGAGACAGGGTTTCTCTGTGTAGACCCGGCAGTCCTGGAACTCACTCTGTAGACCAGGCTGGCCTCAAACTTGGAGATCTGCCTGCCTCTGCCTCCCGAGTGCTGGGATTACAAGTGTGTGCCACCACTGCCTGATCAGATCTGAAGTTTCATTTGTTTGTTTTTGAGACAGAGTTTCATTATGTAGCCTTGGCTAGCCTGGAACATACTATGTAGACTAGGTTGCCCTTAGACTCATTGAGATCCACCTGCCTCTGCCTCCCAAGCACTAGGATGAAAGGCATGTGCCATCACACCTGGTCTGGTGTTTTTTTTTTTTTTTTTTTTTTAAGACAGGGTCTCATGTAGCTCAGGCTGGCCTCAGACTCCCTAAGTAGCCAAGAATGACCTTTAACTTCTGATCATCTTTCCTCTACCTCCTAACTTCCAGGGTTATAGACATGTACGATTATACCCAGTTTTATGTGGTGCTGGGAATGGAATCTCTAGGTAAGCACTTGCTAGGTAAGCACTTCATATCAATCAAGCTACAACCCAAGCACTCTATCCATACTCCCATCCTACCCCCACCCCCATTTTAATTAGAGACAGGGTCTTGCTACATGGACTTACCTGACTGGTCTGGAACTTACTAAATAGACCAGTCTGTCTTTGAATTTGTGGATATCATCCTGATTCTATAGGCATGTACAACCATGTAGTCCTTCCCTGACAAGTTTGTCTGACAACTGGTTGGATACACAATTTAAAAACTAGCACATGTAGTACTTGCACTTAGCAGTGAAACAGATCTAGAAGGACCAGCCTGACAATGGATTAGCTCCTGTAGGGAGGATGTTAGGAGGGTAGGTGTTAGGATAAGGTTTCAGTAAAGGGGACTTGGCTCTTGTCTCTGCAGTGTTCTGGCTTTTGTGCACATCCTTCTTGTGTCATTAGAAGTGATTATAGAGTGACACTTGGGCATGCCTGTGGAGAGCTGGCTGAGAAGGCAGATGGGTTCTTAGATTCTCACCTGCAGAAGGCCTGCGAACTTGACAACTCCCCAGCCGAGCCTGGACACATCAGGCTCCACCAGGCTCATCTGGTAAATATCCACAGCCAGGAAGCGCTGGACCATGCCGCCGTCCTTGGTGATGACTGTGCATGCGATCAAGTCACTGTTATCTAGGAGGAGGAGCAGAGAGCAGAATGAGGCCTAGCTCAGCTATCCAACCATCTCTTGAGGGGCCCAGTACCATACAGAACTGGGTTTGAGTGCCTCTTAAGCTAATTCTGCTAGGAGTTTCTTTACCTCTTTAGGCCTCAGATTTCTTAGGCTCTCAAAGCAATGCTTATTGGGACTGATACAAAGCACACAAACCATTAGGTAATAGGTACACAAGCTACAGCTGGAAAATAACTAATAACTGAGTGGGAGCGTCGCTCATGGATAGAACCTGCCTGGCAGGTATGAGGTCCTGGGTTCAATCCCCAGCACCAAAACAACCACCACCCAACAGCCCAAATCCCAGGGACACTCCAGTGTTCCTTTTGGGCCAAAGGTAGTTTATAGCTATGATGATGGTTTTTGCTTATGGGAAGACAGGAAAACAAGGTCCCCTGATCTTTGCAGCAGCACCACAAATCCTCAATGCAGTGTCTGGCAACTTAAGAGCCCAGCTCTGAACTAGGTGGAGTGTGACCCTGGGCCAGGTACTTGACCCCTCTGAACCAGAGCTTTCCATCTGTGAAATGGGAAGAAGGCCCCTTATCTCAGGGTATTTGGTACAGAAAACAACAGCTGCTAAGAAGGTATTCAGTATGAAATAGTACACACAGCGAGCACATCGCAGGTCCCTTCTCCTTCTTGAAATTTATACCCCAATCTGTTTTATTTAGCACCAATGACTCTGAAGTCACCTGAGTTATACAAGCCATCGATCATGCCTGCAGTCCAGGCTGTGTTCCATCCAATGGGATCTTCTTTCATTTATGTTTTCAATAGACAGCTAAAGCAGGAAAACCCCCAAGTGGGGGAACAACTTGACCCTAACTTTTCCCATCAGATGGAAAATTACAAAGCTGTATCCCAACACTAAGCTTTGAGCAGTGGCTGTTGGTGAGGAGGGAAGTAGGACCTAGGAGGGGAGCGTATATAAGAGAGCACTAGGACTAATGGAGGAACTTTCATTGGAAAAGAATTGCTTTGGATTACATTTACTTAGTTATGTGTGTGCATGTACTCTCATCCCGCCATGTGTGTGAAGGTCTGAGGACAACCTGAGGGAGTTAGTTCCTCCCTTCTACTATGTAGGCCCTGAGAACTGGTCACAGGTCCTCAGAATTGGCAGCAAGTGCTTTTATCCACTCAGCCATCTTGCCAGACCCCCATTTATTTTTTGAGACAGGGTCTCACTATTTAGCCCTGGCTAACCTGGAACTTGATTTGCAGACCAGGCTGGCCTTGAACTCACAGAGATCCACCTGCCTCTGCTACCCAAGTGATGAGATTAAGGGCATGGGCTACCATGCCTGGTCATGTGTTTATTACACATACCACTCTATTGCTTAAAATTACTTTTAAATGAGAAGGTATTTAAGATATGTGCTGGGGAATATTAAAGTGTGTTACTTTTGTTTATGTTGCATTTGTTTAACTCTGTGAAGTTGTGTTACTGTGCCTGTGTAAAACACTTGATGGCCTAATAAAGGACTGGCCAATAGCAAAGCTGGAGAAAGGATAGGTGGGGCTGGCAGGAGAGAGAACATATAGAGTGAGAAATCTGGGAGGAGAGATCTAGCAGCCAGGGAAGGAGGAGGACTCCGGGGCCAGCCACCCAGCTACACAGCAAGCCACGGAGTATGAGTAAGATTTACAGAAGTCAGAGAATGGGAAAAGCCTAGAGGCAAATGGTAGATGGAATAATTTAAGTAAAGCTGGCAAGAAACTAAGCCAAGCTAAGGCCGGACATTCATAAGTAAGAATAAGCCTCCACGTAGGATTTATTTGGGACTGGGTGGTGGGCCCCAAAAAAGAGAAGAAACAAACAACAACAGATGTGCTTTTAAAAACAACAACAACAACAAAAACCTAAGGTAAAAATCATACTGAGTCTGGAGATGTAGCTCAGTGGTAGAGTACTTGCCTAGAAAACAGAAGGCCAAAGGTTTGATTCCTGTTAGCACGTATGTATACAAACTGTGCTCATGTGAGGTTAGGGCTGTAGTTCAGTGGTAGAGCATTTGCCTAGTATGTGTGAGGCTCTATCTAGGTTTGAGTTTGATTCTCAGCCATGGGGCAAGGACTATTTACAAACTACAACAATGAGAAACAATACAATTTTAAATGAAAATGAAGGTAGAACATTTAGTTTTGTGATTCTGAGATATGAGAAAAGTATTTCTAAAAAGAATTGTAAGTCTTCTGGGCAAAGGGAAAGGTAACAAAGGGGGTACTGTGGTGATGTTGTGTCCCCCAATATATTGTGCACCCTAATAAACTTGTCTGGGGTCAGAAAACAGAACAGCTACTAAACATAGAGGCCAGAAAATGGTGGCACACACACCTTTAATTCCAGCATTCTGGAGGCAGAGATCTCTGTGAGTTCAAAGCCACACTGGAAACAGCCAGGCATGGTGACACATGCCTTTAATCCCAGGAAGTGATGGCAGGAAGCAGAAAGGTATATAAGGCGTTAGGACCAGGGACTTTTAAGCTTCTAGGCTTTTAGAAGCAGTTCAACTGAGATCTATTTGGATGAGGACTCAGAGGCTTCCAGTTTGAGGAAACAAGATCGGCTGAGAAGATGGTGAGGTGAGGTTAGTTGTGGCTGTTCTGTCTCTCTGACCTTTCAGCATTCACCCCAATACCTGGCTCTGGGTTTGTTTTTATTAATAAGACCTTCTAACAATTTATGCTACAGGGTACATTCTAGCTCCAAACACAAATGGCAACAGACTTGGACTTGAATATTGTCTAAGGGGCATTCCACCTCATACACATAGTTTTCCACTTTTCAACTGGCCTGATGATAAGAGGGAAATCTCCCCACTTCTCTTTCTTTAGGCTACCCTAGTAGGATACAGTTTAGTTTGGCTCTTTGAGGTATAAACTGCCTGGAAATCTGGCTTTGGTGTAAATGTTTACAGAACATGCTTATTTTTTTTTTTTTAAATATGGGCTTTATGCTTCCATCTCCTCTTTGGAACATGACACCTGGGACACCATTCCCTGAAGCAAATGCCAGCCCAAATGGGGCAACTGTCTGGATCTGCACTTGTCCTTTCTTGTTATCTATGGCAAGAATCTCCTTTTTCATCCCAGCTATCCGGTCAAGGATATAGAACTTTTAGACAGGGTCTTCCTATATATTCTAGGTTAGCCTCAAACTTATTATGTAGCCTAGGCTATCCTCCAACTCAAGGTGATTTTCCTGCCTCCTGAGTGCTGGGATCAAGGCATGAGCCACCTGATCTGGTTTATATTTGACCCTGATTTTTTCCCTTTAATTTTTTTTCTTTTGGTGGTGTGCATCTGTGTGTATGTGTGGGTGTGTGTGCACATGCATGTGGATGCCAGGGTCAAGCCTGGGTGTCATTCTTTAAGAGACACCCGTCTTCTTTTTGGAATCAGGGTCTCTCATTGGGATCTGAGGCTCATGAATAAAGCTAAACTGGCTGGTTGGCCATCGGGCTCCAGGGCTCCACCTGCCTCTGCCTCCTCAGGGCTGCGATTTTAAGTAGACACCACCCACACCCAAGGGATTGAACACAAGTCCCAACGTTTGCAGGGCAAGCATTTTACCATCTCCCCAGTCCCTTGACCTCGATATTGCATGACTTTCTCTTGTCTTTTTAGCTATCAAGAGTGAAGGCTATCTTGCTCATTCTTAGAAGTATCTTCTAAGTGAGGTTTATTTCCTTTACTCAATATTTAAAATATTTCCTCAATGAGAATCTTTTACTTTTAAAAATTCGACAAAGCCTGGCATTGTGTGGTGCATGCCTTTAATCCTGGCACTTGCAGGCAGAGACAGGTGCATCTCTGAGTTCGAGGTCAGCTTGGTCTATAAAATGAGTTCCGGGACAGCCAGGGCTACACAGAGAAACCCTGTCTTGAAAAACCAAACCAAACCAAACCAACCGAACCCAACCAACCTACCCACCTACCCACCCAGCCCCCAAACCCTAAAACCAAAAAACCCACACCTGCATTTTTCTTTCCCTTTTCCTTTCTCCTTCCTCCCTCTTCTCTCCTTCCCTTTTCCTAGCCCATCATCAGGACAACACATCTTTTTTCCACCCTTGCACTTGTGAAAGATCTGGTCTGACCAGTCACAAATGATGGTGACTTGGGCTTGTTGGGGCTGGTGGGATTCACTGACAGGCAGCTGAATACCTCACAGAGCTGAGCTGTCTTCGGGGCTTCAGGGAGCAATACCTACCACTGTCACCTCAAAGAACAACAACAAAAAAGGAAAGACAAAACCCCGAACTGGAACAGCTTTCAGAGATGTCATTGAGACATCAAAGTCCCATGAAGACACAGGGAGATTTCATAAGAAATAAGAATACAGTGTGCAGGTGAGGGAACAGTGGGGACAGGTAAAGAAGAAAAGAAGTGAAATCCAGAGATTAATTGGGAGCACAGTACTTGAGGAAGCAAGTAAGTACTGGCTTGGAGTGACTTGCATGTGGGCCTGTCAGGTGTCACTTTAGGAAGTCCTGCCCCCAACTCATGTGGATGCAGGAAGAGCCTAGAGAGCTGCTGAGTAGAGCCCTAGTTTGCCCATAGTCTACATCTTCAGAAGAAAGGGTGTGGATTCTTCCAGGAGTCAGAAGGCAGTGCAGCAGTGTGTTGAGGCCCTGTGAGGGACAGGGGCATGTAGGAGGGATTCAGTGGCAGGCAGCTCTGTCCCAGGGTGTGGCAGCCTCAGGAGTTTCCCTGTAGGGAGGGCTCTCTAGATGCCCAGTGCAGGTGACCTAAGGTCTTCTAGTCACCCTAGCATGCCATGTTCCAGATCTCAGTGCCCATCTCACTTTCCTGGACCCCTCTCTGACCATACTTCAGAAGGGCTGGGCCTAGAACTCCCTTGAGAAACACTGCAGAGGGATTGGTAAAATGGCTTGAGGGTAAAGGTGCTTGCGGCTAAGCCTGATGACCTGAGTTCAATCCCCAGAACCTGCATAGTGGAACAAGAGAACCAGTTTCTATAAGTTGTCCTCTGACTCTTCTCATGTGCTGTGACATATGTGTGAACATACATGCACACACACAATAATTATAAACAATATAATTACAAAATACTGAAGGAGCTAGGCATGACGGCATGACCACACCTGTGATCCCAGCTACATGGGAAGCTAACACAGGAGGAGTGCAAGGTCAAGCCACCCTGGGCAACTCTGTGTGTAGAAACGGGCTGGGGCCACATAGCTCAAAAACCAAACAACAACAGAAACCGGTGTAGAGAACAATATAGAAGATTAGCCATGCGGTCCACGTGGCAAAAGATGAACCATGTAATGGCTGTAAAGGACACAGAGGAAGAGATAGGGACAGCTAATGAACACAAAAAGGTCCCTCCGTCAAGAGAAGGCAGGAACAAAATCAAAGCAAGATACCATCTTCTACCCAGCGGGGTTGGCAGTAAGAAGAGCGGCTGATAATATCAGGTGTTGCTGAGGATGCTGAGAACGGTGTTCTCAAAGGCTGCTGGGAGGAGGAGAAATGAGCACAACAGCTTTGAAGGGCAAATTAGCATCATTCGTTAAAACTGAAAGTTTCACATCCTATGACCCAGAAATTGCTATGTTCCCAAGAAAAACACTCAGCTGCGTGGGCCAAGAGCTGGTCCCTGGGATGCTGAGGGCTGATTCTGGGTTTGTGAGGACCCAGATGTTCAGAAGTAAGAGAGAACCCGAGTAAGAAGGGTTCATTTTACTCAGTGTGAAAATCTCAAGATCATACAGCCAAGGGGAAAAAGGCAGCTGTGGGGTGATCTAGCTTCTCCTCGGTCTTCTGATTTTCTATGGGAAACAGTTGCTATTGCATATGGAAAGGGACTCACTGGCTTGTGGCTGGTGCCTGGACTACACACACTGGTATTGGTGGGGTGAAGCTGGAGAATTAAGAGTTTGGAGTCAGCCTGGGCTAGACAGAAAAACCATTCTGTCAGAAGAAGAAGAAAGGAAGGAAAGAGAAAGGAGAGAAAGGAATGAATGGAAGAGAGGAAGGAAGGAAAGAAGAAAGAAAGGGAGTGTATGCATGAGGATGCCTCCCCCAATGTGTATTATGTATGTGTGTACATGTTCATATGTGTGCACATGTGTGTAGGCCACAGGTTGATGGTGGATGTCTTCCTCAGTTGTTTTCTACCTTTTTAGAAGACAGGTCTCTTAGTGAACCTGGAGCTCACTGATGGGCTAGAGTACTTGGATGATGACCTGTAAGCATCCTCCAGTGTACCTCCTCTCCCAGCACTAAGGCTGTAGGCATGCCATGTGCCTATCTTTTGATGTGGATGCTGGAGATCCAAACAGGTCCTCATACCTGTATAGCAAGCACTTTTACTTGACTGAGCCATCTCTCCAGGCCTTGTTTTTTTTTTTTTTTTTCCCGAGACAGGGTTTCTCTGTGTAGCTTTGCGCCTTTCCTGGAGCTCACTTTGTAGCCCAGGCTGGCCTTGAACTCACAGAGATCCGCCTGGCTCTGCCTCCTGAGTGCTGGGATTAAAGGCGTGAGCCACCAACGCCCGGCGAGGCCCTGTTTTTGTGTGACCTTGAATTCTAAATACTCCTGCCTCAGCATCTCAATTGCTGGGATTATGGGTATGCTTTACCACACTCTGTCAAGCCTCCTCCTTTTATCAAAAAGGAAAGTAAAAAATTAGGAGTCTTAACTTGAAATACATCAATCCGTGGGAATGTAGTTCAATCGTAGAGTTCTTGCCTAGCATGTAATGGGCCTTAGTTCCAATCCTCAGTACTACAAAAGCAAAAAAAGTCCAAACCAAGTAAATAAACCTGCATTAGCCTGAGGCATTCTTCCTAGTGTAGCAGAATAGGCTGAAGAAGCCCTGATGCAGATTTTTCTGTGGGCTATACCCTCCAAGAATGGCTACCTTGCCTGTTCTTTTTATAACGGGACTTGATTCTCCTTATCAAGGTCTACATTTTTCCTTCCTCAAACCTGGGGGCCTCAAGAGCAGCAGAGGCACCAGCAGAAATGATGCTATCAAATATCTGATGTAAGGCCATCAGAATGCTCTGGCAAGCTCTCAACCAATGTCTCAGGCCCACTGTCAGTACGCGCCCCCCCCCCACCTTCTGCTGCCATTGACCTGCCAATGCCCAGGTGAGATATCTAGCTGATGCCATGTACAGCAATTCCCAATGGACCCTGGGCAGACCAAACAGCTATGGACAAAATGAATGACTCCATTGTGTTAAACTATTAAGCTAGAAGATGGTTTGTTACTCAGCAAGAGATGATTGAAAAGGTGCTGTATCCAGCTCCACTTAAAATTCTAAAAGTAGGGATTAAATCCAGGGCCTCACACATACTAGGTAAGTGGGTCTCTTCAGAGGGAGATGAGCAGTTAGGCTTGGAATTGTGTCCCAGAACTCCTGTGGAGCCATAGAACATACAGCTTATACAGACCCTTGGCCTCTTCTGCCCCAATCCCTCGTCACATCTCAACCAACCTCAATGACTGTTGCTCTGAAATTCTCTATTTCCTCCATCTTTGCTGAACTAGCCCTGAAGATGCAGGCCTTGCCTGCTGCATTCTCTGGTACCCCTCCAGGAGACCATGAACACTTGGAGATGGGATGGAGGGTGCTCAAGTCTCCAGTGCTCACACTTGAGACCGTACTTCTCAATCTATTGCTCTTTCTAGCCCCTGGGCTGCTGCTCTCTTCCACAGTTCTCTCTGACAGGCTGTAGCTTGTTAATGAGTAGTAAATGGTAAATGGAGCTGATTGACTTTAGCTGTATTTAAATGATCCTTTCCTAATAAAATATCGATGCCAGTACATAATTTAATTCTTGGCATTGGTGGCTCCAGCTACATTTAGAATCAAGGAAGTCCTTTTCAGCAGGATTTCTAGGCCAGTGGAATTCCAGGACACTCTGGAATTCTCCAACCTGATACCTTAGGTTACAGGCCAAGACTGGGGTTCAGAGTAGCAATGTAGTGTCTACCCCCAAGTTTTAGGAACTTGGATGTGTTTTAGGAACACATCATTACATTATTAAGAGGTCAGGAGGGGCTGAGATAGAGGTCCCCTGATTCTTTTGAGTAGGTATCTGGAATGGCAAGACTGCAGGGCCTCAGAGAGTTTCCTCTGCACATCCATCTAAGCTGGCTCAATTTCTCTGCATACATGCTACCAGGAAATTGCAGGGCCCTATGGGCAGCACATGGCTGGTAAAGTCATAGGGGGTCACTGAAGCACACTAGTGTGGGGATGTCATTCCATTCCCAGCCTTACATGTTCTCTAAACTAGCATACAAAGATGGTCTAAAGGGTGACCCCAGTCTAATGACCAAAGCCCTGTATGCCAGGCCCTGAGCTCCTGCTCTGACACATCCCTGAACAACATGAAAACAAACAAACAAAAAAACCAAAGAACAAATTATGGGTTAAATAACTTCCTTTCTCAAGGACATACTAACAGAGGTCATGGTGAAGGTACCCAGCCTGGTGGACTTTTGTGGCCTTCACACTAACAGAGGTCATGGTGAAGGTACCCAGCCTGGTGGACTGTGACCTTCACACTATCCCGAGCAGGCTGACTGAAATCTAGGATTCATGTCCCTTGGACATGGCCAGAGAGAAGTCTGGCCTTTCAGAGACGGGGGCATCCCCAACCTGGGCTGGCTGCCAAAGGGAGATGCTGGCTGGCTGCAGTGGATGACAAATGACAAATGACTGACATAAACTCTCAAAGGGCAAACGCTGAAGACTGAGAGTCCAAGCCGCCTGTGTGCTATGAGGCTGCCTAGGGTAAGGGCCCTCTTCACTGGGAGACCCAGATCCTCCAGCCAAAATCTGTATTCCACCACTCAGTTTCTTTTCTTCTTGTGAGCAGGGTAAATTGTGTGGCTTACTGCTGCCTCTTTTCAGATGCTGGGCCACAGTGCTTAGTAAGACAGGCCAAAGTCCTACCTCCAGAGAGCGTTTATACCTTGGGCTCGTGGATCTTTCATTTGACACTTTGAGGACTGGCCTCACTGTGAAGAAAGCTGGTGTTTTGTAGGGCAAAAAAATCCATTCCACAATGAGAATGATGGATGGAAGTTGCTCCCACTGTGTTTCTGTGGGAGCTAATGAGCACCTTATAGGAAGCCTGGATGAGTCTAATGTAACCCTGAAAGGCTGGAGAGACATGGCCCAGGCCCCAGTCTAGTCTACAGGTCAACAAAACAGCCTTGTAGGAACTAGACCTCCTCAAAGGACTGCTGCCAGGATGTATGTGGGGGAGCACATGGCTCCTGACACCCAGACAGTAAGTAGTGAGTTATGAATGGGTACACTCAATTAGGCCTAGAACTTCCCATGACAGTCAAATCAATCCTCGGGAGAAAATTAAGTAACCATTTCTTCATCAGTCCAGCAACAGCTTAAGGGGTATTTGCTGCAAGTAGCAATCAATTACTGTCTTCTTTGAAGCTCCCTAAAGCATTCCTTCCCAGTACAACAAGGGGCAGCCATGCAGCATGACTCCTCCCCTCTGGGATGGAGTAGGTCCACAAATGTCTCTTGGTGAGTAAGGGGAAAAGGTGTGCCCTGGTGTTTCTTAGGTTTGTAAAGGAGAGCGGCAACTATTCTACAGAGTAGGCTATTTGCAGAAGTGCAGTTAACCAAAGGAATCTGAGTTTGGAGCTTGGCTTCAAGGTTTCAACAGCAACCAGTTTGGGGGCTGCTGCCACTGCTTCAGCTGCCTCACTGCCCTTCCCCTGGCCTCGGGCCTCCTTTGCACTCACTTTTGCTCACAGCAAAACTGCTGGCCTATGCACTGTTTTGAGAACTCTGCTCCTGGACACATGTCTATTCTCTCCTGTAAGCACAGCTCTGTGTAAGCATAAGCCTTGTGTGCTTTGAGCCAATGACCTCAGGGTTTATGTAGGCTCTATCATCTTCCAGCTGTAGAGACCCTCAGCTGTGACCTCCTTCAGCTGCCTCCTCTGCAGGTCTGGGGTAATCCAGTTACTTATAGCTGTACTTTATGATATGCAAGCTAGAGTGTTTAGGAAGAAGGGTATGAAGGTTTGAAATTCGCTTTGAAATGAATTTTGTAAACTAAGGATTGGACTGAGGATTTAGGGTAGCGGCAGAGTGCTTGCCTAACAGGTGTGACTTATATTCCCAGTACTTCCAAATACATAAAGTTAGGGGGCAGGGGCTGATGGTGGATAGAGAAGTAGATGTATGCTAAAAAATAATGGTGGGATGTCAGTGGTAGCAGGTAAGCGGTACATGGGTGTTGTTCACTGTATATCTCTTTCAACTTGGTTGCATGCTTGGATGATTTCCAAATGGCTCTCTGAATTAAAGATGACTTCCTAGATCACATGCAAACAAGTCACAGCAGCATGTATTAACCAAGAAGGCGTTCAACACCCAGTACCTGTGTCATACGATTGTTAATTATGTTTCTCATCTTTACTTTGAGAATTTATTTAATTGCATGTGTGTATGTAGAGGCCAGAATTATTGGCTCCTCCTGGAGATGGAGTCATAGGCAGCACTGAGCTCCCAGATGTGAGTGCTATAAATTGAACTTGGGTTCTCTGGAAGAGCAGTACTCACTTTTAACCACTGAGCCATCTCCCTAGCCCCGTCACCTCTTTTTGAGAAGCAAATTTTATTTATTATTAATATTATTATTGTGTGTGTAGGAGTGTGAATAGGTGTGTAGCACAGCATTGATGGGAAGGTCAGACGACAACTCCAGGGAGTAAGTTTCTCTTTCCACCCTGAGAGCCTAGCATTTCACTTAGGTTGCTTCAGGCTTTTGTGATGAGCACTTTTACCCACTGAGTCATGTTACCAGCCTTCCTCCTCCCCCCCTCTTTTCTTCCTTTATAGAGAGGGTCTTAGGGAGCCCAAAATGGCCCTGAACTCAGTATGTGGTTGAGGGTAAACTTGAACTCCTGATCTTCTTGTCTTACTTCCCACATGTTAGGATTACAGGTGTGTGTCACCATACCTGGTTTATGCAGTGATTGGATGAAACCTAGGGCCTTGTGCATTGGAAGCAAGCACTCCACCAACTGAGCTACATTCCCACTTAAAAAATTATTTTTTTCTTGTGTGTGGCAGCTATGTGAACAAGTATGTTCAAATGCATAAATGTATGAAGGAATACATGCACGTACATGAAGTTGATGTCAAGCATCTTTCTCAACTGCTCTCCACCTTTTACATTATGGCAAGGTCTCTTGCTAAACCTAAACTTGTCTAATGAGCTAGCTTCTGGACAGCAGCGGGATTACAGCATTTATATGGATGCTGGTTATCCGAACTCTGGTCCTCATGCTTTTATGGCAAGTCCTTGAACTGATAAACCATCTCTCTGGCATTCCATCACTTCTATCGTTTTTTTCCCCCAGTGCTGGCAATGAAGATGCATGCTAAGCAAGCAAGTAAGTGCTCTACAAATAAGAGCCCTTTATGCCACTTTGACTGATGACTATAAAATGCCCATATCACAAACACCCGTTTGATGCCCCAGCAGAGACACTTCCTCTTAGCCCTCCATGGACTTGGTGTGCCACTGAGAACACTGAACTAGCACTCAGTCTGCAGACACAAATCGATATCTATTGTTTGCTCACTGGGCAGCTAGTATGTGATGGGTAACTGTGACACAGCTCAGGTACAACGGGAAGGAGAAACACTGGTGTCCACGGCTGGGACAGGGTGTCAGGCATGTGTCCCAGTGTCCAGAGTTGGAACCAGCTCAGTTCCACCTGCTTCAGAGGTGGGGCTTCCCACAGCCACTTCCTTTTTGTTAGTCAGCATGCCTTGCCTACTCAAATATGCAAATAGTTTCCCAAAGTTCATGAAGAACCCATCCCATTTGTTTCCCCCCCAGGAAAATTGCCAGAAACTCTTCTCAGGAGGATAGAATGAGAATTTTACCTTTTCCCCATTTCCACATCTCCAGAAACACAGACAGGGTGGCATACCCTGTCCTCCCAACTGCCCTAGTCTACAGAGCAGGGAGCTCTCAGAATCAATTGTCATTCCTTGTTTTTCTCACCAGCATAGCACAAAGTTCACAGATAGACTGCTCGCTGAGAATGCAATTACCAGAAACTAGGTCCAGATGAGCAGCACTTCCAAGTAGAGCATGGCACAACCCCTTACCGGGTAGGATACAGCCAGCCACCAGGGGCACAGATCTCATCTTCTCCTGCAGTGGTGGCCACACTTATCTCTGCTCTGCTCTCAGAATAGCGTATTTGCATAGCACATTGCATAATTTCCTCTTTGAAAACAGTCCTGTTTAGCATGAGTAAATAAAGTTACCTAACCCTGTAGTGAAGGGAAGAGTCCAGATTTCCAAGAAGAGACTGGAATGCCTGAACTGTGCTGTCATGCTTGGTGGCCAACCAGCCTCTCATGGCTTTGACTGAAGTCTCTGCTCTGAGCCCTCTGGAGGATGTGGTCAGGGTCTGGCCACTCTGTATTTTCTAGGTTTAGAAGATGCCTCTCAGTTCTGGGTAACCTTCCTGAGCATCAGATTCCTAAAGGGACACATGGAGACACACCTTTCTTTTTTCCTTCTGGGTGGAAGATTCTTGAAGACAAACTACATACTCTTTCTTTCACACTTCCTCTTGTAGACATTTCATAAGAAGAATTCATGGAATGGAGTGACAAGCATAGAACTTGTCTGTGGGGTTGTCATGGACTCTCAGGGAAGTTGGAAAGAGCTAGAACAGTGCCTGGCACCGAAGTGAACTTACCCAGCAGGAGCAAAATGGTCTGGTGGGGACGACAGTGAGTGAGTCTGGTCAGCAGCCCACTGTGCTGCTTCCTAGGCTCTGTAGCGTCCATCAAGACATGACCTTTCTAGGTGGGCTTTTTAGCTGGTTTCCTTGTTTCTCAAATTAAGAGGTTTGCACTAAACCACATGCCTATTTTCTGATGGGAAAGAATGTCTAAATTTCGTACCAGGGGACACATTTATGGCTGTTTGGCAGAAATTAGTTCTCAGAGTGAATGCTTACCGGCATAGCAGGCTGATTTTTAATTAGCTGTGGGAATTCAGTATACTTCAAACATTAACAGTAAAATATGGGAGACCTCTGGTGGAGCGAGTGCACCCCTTTGGACTTAAACAAAAGCTTCAGACTTCACAAGCCAAATGTCCTGCTTTGTATTTTCAATTTCTAGTGTTCACAATGGTTACCAATAAGCTTCTGGCACCAGAGCAGCACTTTCAAAGTATGTGGTATAAACTGGTATGGTTAATACAAACCCAACCTTATCAGCATTCCTCAGTATAATACTACACTCAGTCAGATGGGCTTTCAATCATTAAACTCTGCCTCCAGCATAATCAATACTGACATGCACATTTTTTTTTTCTGCTGCGTTTTCCCCCCTTTTCTTAAGAACGAACTTGTTGGCTGGAGAGATGGCTCAGCAGTTAAGAGTTCTTACTGCTCTTGCAGAGGACCCAAGTTCGATTCCTAGCACCCACATGGTGGCTAATAACCATCTGTAACTCCAGTTCCAGGGACTCCAATGCCCTCTTCTGGCTTCCACAAGGAATGCATAAACATGGTGTGCAGACATATATGCAGGGAAAACACCCATATGCAGAAAATAAAAATAAATACACCCTTTAAAAATAATTAAACAAGAAAGGGGACTTCATTTATTTCTTTATTTTAGTTTAGTCATTCGGCAAACTTGTCTCTTAGCTGAACTTGGGGACACAGACATGTAATCCCAACATTTAGAAGACCGAGGCAGGAAGACTGAAAGTTGGAGGCCACCCTGAGCTACCTAGCAAGACCATGTCTTATACATAACTAAACAGATAGGGAAATCAGCGAGTGGCTCTGTTGGTCCAAGTGCTTGCTGTGAAAGCCTGATAGCCCGAGTTTACTCTCAGGAACTTGTAACAGTTAAGATGTGTGACAGTGCACTGCAGGAGCAGAAAAGAGGAGACAGTCTCAACAGTGGTGCTGAGAACAGAGCCTGCATTCTCTCTTATATATGTACAATAGACAAACACACTTTAAAAGCAAATGAAGCTGGACGATGGTGGCACACACCTTTAATCCCAGCACTTGGGAGGCAGAGGCAGGCGGATCTGTGAGTTTGAGTTCAGCCTGGTCTACAGAGCTAGTTCTAGGACAGCCAGGGCTACACAGAGAAACCTTGTCTTGGGGAAAAAACAAAAAACAAAAAAAAAACCCCACAACTCTGGGGAGGCTTGCTATGCAAGAATAAGGATCAGATGATGTAGCATATGTCTGTAATCCCAGTACTCCTACAAGGAGAATCTCTGGAAGCTCACAGGTCAGCCAGTCTGGCAGATGGTACCCACCTGAACAATAAAAGACCCCGACTTAATGCAGGAGGTGAGGGCCTACATCCAAGGGTATCCTGACCTTTACAGTGTATCATGGTCCACAGGTGTCTCTCCTCTCTCTCTCTCTCTCTCTCTCTCTCTCTCTCTCTCTCTCTCTCTCTCTCTTACACACACACACACACACACACACACACACACACACACACACACACGTTTAAAA
>CABHPQ010148064.1:0-13342 GCA_902168405.1 Peromyscus aztecus
ATTCCACAGTCTCCAGCCAACCAGCTATTCCAGCAGTATCTAACTCTCCTCTCAAATTCAGCGCTCCTGAAGCATAACACACAGTGTCCTTAGCCTTTTGTTCTGTAGGCTCCCTGCCCACTCCTCCTCTTGATCTCCAGCTTCAGGTGCCCCTGACCAGTCCAGCTTCCCTTGTTTCCTGCTCTTCTATGTTGCTGTCTCCAGAGTCTGTCTTCTTTGTTTTATTTATTTATTTATTTTTAAGGACAAAAGACAAGGGACTAATTTCTTCCTAAGTTGTCTGAATATCTGCAGTGGTTTCCCCCTTGGATAGCAACTGAGATTCCAGATCCTAAGCACTGCCTAGGAAGTCTGCAATGAGTCTTCTCTCACCCTGTTTTTTGCCCCATCATTCAGTATATCTGGTCCCTGCATCCCAAGTCTATGTTTTGGAGGATTTGTAATTAGATTTATTGTTTCACAAGTGTTTGTCAGCTCATTGGTAGACGCCCTTTTTACTTCCTTTCACTTGAGAAAACCCTACTCATCAATGTTTCGACTCTCAATGCAGATGTCACATCTACCTGAGACACTTGTCTGACAGTGTGTGGGGTGGTTATTCCTCTCTGGCTCCCATAGCTGCCCATGTTCATTTCATCATTGTTTCTCATATGGTACTAGGTGCTGTAATGGCTGACTAACTCACCTTTGTCCTCATTTTGGAGGGCACATGAGCACATCAGTCTTGTATCTCTTTGTATTGCCAGAGTCTGAGCATTGTATTAATCAAATCAGCCCTATAGATCAATCATACCTATAGATTGATTAAATATATTGAACTAAATAGATACATACTGAATTCAGCTTTATCCTAAGATTTTTATTTATTCATCAGTGAAGTGAGTATGTCCTAATAGCCAGCGCAACTAGCACACAGACTAAAAAACAAGAATGTGTGAAAATACAGAAAATGATTTAGAATGCTTGCAGTATTCTTCCATATAAGTAGTAACTTAGAGACAGGTTCAATATTGGATACATTTTCCATGGCAATATTGATGACTTTTAATATTGAAGGTTTCTTTTGAATCATTAAATCCTCTTGCAACTATCCTTCAACATCTTTTAGTGAATCAAGTGATGTAATTCACGGTAGGGTCAAGAGACAGGATCACACTCTGCATAGCAAGGGCTAGAACGTCACGTTGATAGGGAAATTTCAATTGTGTCTGGTGTGCCTGTTTGCATTTGAAAATTAGGCTTCAGGTGGTCAAAGATGATGCAGACAAAGGGTCCAGATCAGTTTGTTGTGGCTGGTTTGGGAAAATAAATGATTTGTTTCAAGGGAGGGTTCTGTGTGTACATTTGTGTGTGTGTGTGTGTGTGTGTGTGTGTGTGTGTGTGTGTAAAAAGATCCTCTATCCCTGCATCAGACCACTCATGGGAATGGATACCCTTCAGTCTCCAGAACTGTCAATCTAACATCAGTGTAGAAACTAAATTAAAAAGCAATCTTCAGAGAGGAGGAATTGGAATACTTTACTATCTTTTTATAACATTTATTAAATTCTGAAACCCACTCCAGGAGAGTAGAAGGGAAAATCATTGTTCTTACTCCAGCCCCCAAAGGTCCCCATTACTAGGTAGGCTGAAGGGGGATAATAACACCACTAGAGACGGGAGGGAAGAGTATTGACTATGCCCATGGTCCTGTGCTTTGATTCTTGCTGCTGTGAGGGGGTCTTTTCATTGTCCTATGTCTTTGGTTGCTTGACTGGAATGTCAATTGTGTCTGCTGGGGGCCTGGAGCATGTCTGTTCACACGACTTATGCCCTCTTACCTGTTTTGTCACTGTCTAGAAAAGAGAGTCCTGAAGCCTGGAGGAGCAGAAGCAGCAGCAGCAGCAGAAGCAGAGTCACCCCTGGGGCCCCAGGAGTCCAGCAAGGGACTCTGTAGTCAGCACTGTAGGGAGTAAGACAGACTAGCATGCAAAACACACAATGGAAGATCAGACTGGCAGAGTGAGAATTGCATACACAAGATCATCTGTTCCACTGTGCTGTTTGCTGTGTATTTCACCTTGGATAAATTATCTCTACTCTCTGGGAGCCAATGACTCTCTGGATACCTGAGGCTGATAATATCCTATAAGCAGGTCTTCATTTGAATACATGCTATTGATATCAGAATTGTGGTAGGAATGAAACATAGTAAGTGATCGTTAAACGTTAGCATTCTGTGCATATGTGTGTGTACATTTGTGTGCGTGTGTGCGTGTGTGTGTGTGTGTGTGTGTGTGTGTGTGTGTGTGTGTGCAGCGCGTGTATGTATGTGTGTGTGTCCATATGCAGAGATCAAAAATTGATGTTGGGTGTCTTCCTTGATGGCTTCCCACCTTATTTTATGAGGTAGAGTCTTTCACTGAACCTGGCACTTATCAATTAGGCTTTGCCAATGGGAACTACCTTCTGTTTCCCTAGTCATAGAGTCGCAGACACATGGTACTACACTGTGGGTTCTGGGGAGCCAAACTTGATCTTCTTGATTGTACTTGACTGAGCCATCTCTTAACTTATTATCATTCTCTTACTGAATTTATTTATTCCAGATATGCATAAATCAGAATTCAGCCTTTACAGAGTATAAGGTTAAGTTTAATAATACCAACATAATCACAGTATTAGGATAAGGGGATTCAACTTGTGGCTGAACAGAAGAAGTGTCTCCAGGCCCATTTTGGGAAGTGCTGGAAAGCTTTACAGAAGATAGAGCATGTGACCTAGAGTTGAGGAGCAATGTAGACTTGACAAGTGGTAATCTAAGAAGGGGTAGAAGAGAAAATTCCAGGTAGAGGGAGTAGAGTGTGTAGGCTGACGTGTGTAGGTGCCATGTTTACTAAAAAACTGGAGATCTGTGCATTTTTATGATTTTCGTTCCATAGCTATGGAGGAGGAGATGATGTTGACTCTCAGGAGACATTTGATGAAATTAGGAAGCATTTTTGGTTGTCACTAGTAATGGAGTAATGGAGTAGATGCTGCATGCATCCAGTCGGTAGAGGCCAGGGGTGCTACTTAGCCTCTTAAAACATACAGATCAATACCCACAATACAGACAAATTCTGCTCAAAATGTTAACAGTTCTCAAGTTAAGAAACCCTATTCTAGAATTCCAGAAGAAGCATGCCTGTCAGTGAAGGTAGTTCCTTATTTGATTGAAATGAATCAGACTCTTACTGTAGTCCCAGTAACCCTTGACCACTGCTGACCATTCCTTTCTTGGAAGTAAGGATTCATGATACTCAGTGAGATGCCAATGTTGCCAGGGATCTAGCCTCATCCTTCTGAATTATTTACTAGCAACCTATTACACTTTAGCCTGAATCAATTCTTCTGATTTTCCAGTTGTTAAGCAAGAACTACAAGAGTGGGGCACAGTCTTGGCTAAACAGCTGAAGAGTTCTGTAACTGTCTTGTTTAGAAGGCTGGGGAAACCATAGATGAGCTTGTAGTCTGGGCATGATCCCTATAGTCACAGTTATTTATTGCTTTCCAAGAGATAAAAATAACTTGTTGACCCAACATTGATCTAAGCATGACACTGCATGATTTTCAAAGAGTTTTATGAATGTTTCTGTTCTGCAAAAATTTTTCCATTGAATACTCACTATATGCCATACACTATTCAAAATGTTGGACATCATAGTTTGGCTTTTAACATCTCATTCCACACATTAGGAGACCCAGAGAGGGGCTGCTATTTCCATAACCCGCCAAACCTGGATAACATCCAGGGTACCTGATAACTAGGCCAGGCACCTTTCTATGGATGGAAGTGACTGTGTATCTTTCAGTACCACTTCTGGTGCTTGGGTTTTAGTCTGTATCTGAGAACTGGAAATGAATGAAACTGATAGTGAATAATGCATATCTTTGATTGACAGAATGGTGGAAGATACATGCAATTTTAGACATTCATAATGAGAAAGAGCAAATAGTGACCATCAAGCTACCCATCAGCCAAGGATGCTTCTGTAAGACTCACATTTTAATTCCAAGGCTTCCTTTGATACCTGAAGTACCAAGAAGGGCAGCAAAATGAATAGGTAAAATGGGCTATATAATCAGATAAAACTTGCACAGCATTTTTGGTGCCTAAGGATAGAGGAGGCATTTCTGACTTCTTGGCTAAGAAAGTGAAAGAGCTGAGGAAAGGGAATGAGGAGATCCACACATCTGAAGACTGACCCAGTGTTGGGAATCTCTAAAATGCTGCCAAGAATGTTGTCAAGGGAGGCTGTGGGTAGTGGTTTTAGTCACTAAGGAAGGAACAGAGTAATATAGTAGTAACGTTATGGAGTGAGTATCAACTGTACTGTTAGGAAATCGGCTTCCAATCTCTGTGCCTTTGATCTCTTTATTTAACCTCTCTGAGTTTGTTTTCTTTGTTGGATGAGGGAACACAATTATCTTCACCCTTTACTTTGGTTGTTAGAAGGAACTCAAATATTTTCTTCTTTACTCTGAGAATCATGCAAGATCATTGTGTCTGATAATTTCCCAACTTGACTATGATATAAACCCACCCTAGTAGAAGCTAATTAAAGTGCAGATTCCTAGGCTTCTGCTATACTATTTTGGGGACAAATGTGGTTCTGCCAATTTGTGTTTCAACAAAAAGCATGGTGGCCTTGCTACTTCTAAGCCTCATTTTCTTCAGCAGTTACACAAGGGCAAATCCTCCATGTTCTCTCAAGTCAATGAAGATTCACTTGTTAACAATGACTTCCACTTGTGCTGATTTTGAATGAGTAAAATCTAATGTTGACTTAACTTGATTCTATTGTGAGGTACAAAAAGTACAATGTTGAGAGCTGGAAAGCCTACATGTCTCCCTAAATGTCCTAATGGATTTTTATACATACTACTTCCATTTTCAGATACCTTGGCCTCAGTTTCCTGATATGTGAAATGGGGACTCACAGGCAAGAGTGAACACGACCATCTCATTAACTCTTGATAATGCCCTGCAAGTTCATTGTAATGAAACTGTCACTCCCATTTTATGAGATGGTAAAGTTATTCCTGTGAGATAATACAAGTTACAAAGTGGTAGAATCATGACTTATTTGGCTGTGCTAAATGTCTCACTATACCACTGGGAGGAAGGACTGGACCAAAATATAGGTAACCTCACTGTCTATTAGACCAAATATATAGAAGATGCAACTCTAGTCCTGCATAAAACCCCTCATTATTGGACCTTGCTGCCTATTTAATAAAAAGCACATCCAGCAAGGAGCAGAGCCCTTAATGATTACTTTGATCTTATCAGAATAAATGGTTTTTTGGAGCAAATGGCAAGGGGGGGGATTTATCCCTGGAGTCTCTGGAAGAAGCAATTTTCTAAGTGGTGCCCAGGATAAAACAAATATGCCACAATTTTCCTCCCACAGTGACTCTCAGGCCTTCCTGCTCCCATTCTCCAGCTGAGAAGAACAGTGGAGCCAGCACTGGATTCAATCCATCTGAAGCGTTTTATTTTTCACCAAGTGGTTTATAACAGTGAGGTCTCAGAAACTCTGTGACACCAGGACCTTTGCAAGGCAGCACTACCACTGTGTGAGTGGAACAACCATAGATGGCTCAGACACAGGGATTATGCTGTCCCCTAACCTATGTTCCTGCTTGCGAGACCTCAGCTTTTCTACCAAGAACTGAGGACATTGCATATATTCATTCTGTAGCCCCTCCAATATCATCTTTAGTGTCCTTGTTAGCACACCTATACCAAAAGTCTAATTGGGAGAGTCTCAGGTTGGACAAACAGAGATGGTGTGACTCGGGTCTCAACATGTAACATAAAAAAATTAGCCTTGGCATTTTTTTTCTAACTTCCCTTGTATTCGAGGTTCTTTAGCACCTGGTGATTCTTATAAGTGTATTCTTCCATATAGAATGGAGGATTTGGAGTTTATAAATTGTAAGGTTGATAAGGCTACTTTGGATTCTTATGCACATTTAATAACAATGGTTATCATGTACAGAGTAGGAAATTCTTTGCAAGGCAAAGTTGTAAGTGCTATTGTGCATGATAATGCATTGGGTCCTCATTTAACCCAATGGTACTGGCATTATTAATGTCCCTGTTTTAAACATGGGGTATTTGAGTTATGGAGGCCATATGGCCACTTTGCAAAGGAGCACCAATTAGTGAGAGTCAGGGAAAAGATTTGAACCTAGTCAGTCCACCTCTTAGACCACGCCTTTGTTGTTTTGTTTCCCTGCCTCCTGTTGGGTATGATACAGCTTGACAATACTGTTCCATTCTGCCTGTATGCCAGTGGTTCCAACAGGAGTTTAAAGGAAAGATGAAAGACCAAAGAGGGGGAAAAAAAAGATGCCCCTCTTACACAACTTAGTGAATCTAGCTCTCTTCCTTGGGTTAAAACCTATCTCTGGAATAGGCAAATAGTTTTGGCAATAAGCCTACTTCATAATGAATCTGGGGCCTGCCAATGCTGTGTCTGGCAAAGCTTGTGTTTTCTTGCATGGAGGTCTGGGATTTTATTATCCAGTCTCTGCTGTGGTTTCAATGGTTGGCAATGAATAGAATTGCTATGCCTAACAGGAGAATGTGCAGTCTCACTGGGACACTTTCAATGCCCTTAAAAAAAAAGTCAGAGGAATAAACAAACCAAAAAAAAAAAAAAAAAACAACAACAACAAAAAAATCAGGGCTCCGGTCTTTACAATACTGATGGGGGATTGGCCAAAGAGATAAACTACAAGAGATGAGATTAAAATCTTGGTTCTCCTGTTAATTTACCATACATTCCTGGGAAGGAGACTTAACTGTCTTGGATTCCTGGTTTTCCCACCTATAAATTGAGGTCAAGGAATTATACTCATTCATTGCCTAAGTCATCATCTTGGTACCTGGTTCTTGCTGTTTCCCAGCCATTGTTTTAAGCTTAGCTGACTCAGTAGTGAAGAATATCAGCTTTCCTATCATTCTGGTCTTTAAGAGGTCTGTGGACGGGCATATGGTGGACAGGTGGAAAGTGTAAGCAGAGGCACAAGGAATATTTCTGAGGCCCTGGACTCCCTTCTGGGGATACTAGATGATTTCAATAGTATAAAGCTCTAAATATCTCATTTCTGCATCTTGAGGAAGATGGTTTGTACTGAGGTGGGATGGGAGAGAAAGGAAAGAAGACAGCATAAGTAGAATATAAGAGATAAGAGCAGGGGAGAATTAAACAGAGACAGTATTATCTTATACATGTGGGACCCAGATGAAACCAGAGTACCTTCCTGTTTTTATGTAGACACTTTCCATCATCCTTTAATTCATCATCAGCATTTTGATAATTACCAACCCCCTCCCCCATCTCTTTGTGGTAAAGAACCCTCAGGCTTCTCTCCACATCAGTGAGGTATCCACATGCTGTCTGGATGTTAAGGAGTTCCTCATTCTTCATCATAGTTTATTATTCTCCCCAAAATATCCACAGGGAAGCCTAAAGGCAGGAGGCCCAACAGTGTTCTGCTTTTAGGCTGTCAGATGGTTCTAGCTATTTCGCAGAGGCAAGAGAATAATTATGAGCAATGATGTCCTCTTCCAAGGTCATATTATCAGATACAACATCACCCACATGACTCTGGGGGCCTTCATGTCCACTATAATGCTAGGGTACAGACACTATGGTCCAGTAACTATAAAACACAAGGGTAAGAGTAAAATCTGTTATTTAGTGAAGAGTAGTTACCTTTTTCCCCCTCCTTTCTTTTATTCCTCTTTTTCTTTCTCTTTGTCCCTTTTTTAAATTCTAGCTCTCTCTTTTTGGAGTCTCAAAACTTTCTTGCAAGTTTGATTTAATTATTCTCATTTTAGGGATGAGATATGCGGATACTAGTTAGAAGCTGGTTTTCCAGAACATCAAGTGATGTGTTTGAGTTTTCACCTATAATGCCTCTGTCTAATTCCAAACACAGAGACCTTAGATTGTGTGTGTGTGTGTGTGTGTGTGTGTGTGTGTGTGTATGTGTGTGTGTGTGTGTGTGCATGTGTGTGTGTGTGGGGGGGTGAATTACATAGGTTGGAGATCCAGAGTGGAGAACTCAAGCCAAAGCTGTACACATGCTGTCAGGTGGAGCACATCAGTGTCTTTCACTGCAGAGGTGGATGTGGTATCTGAACCTATGCGCTGGCTCTACAGAAGTTACACATATTCGTGTTTTATATTTGTGACTCAGAGTGATCACTGTCTGTAATTGTCATCTGCTCCCAGTGTCTTTAGTCAGGGAAGCCTAGAGATCATGCCCATGGATTTACTCTCTTAAGTCTGGCTATGTTCAAATAATCAATATAGGGTTTTCTTTCACTTCTTGTTGAAAAATTCTCCTCTCTTAAAATTAAGATCTGTGGATGAAGATGAATCCAACGGAGACAGACTTGGGGAGAATTGAAACCACTCTATGATGACCTGAATGCAAGGAAAGGAAAATTTAATACACTGAAAGTTCCATTCATGGGTCCAAACACAGCTTTCAGGACAGAGAAAGGACATAAGCTTTTACTGAACATTAGTCTGTGTCAGAGATCATGGTGGCCCAAAGGAGATGTTACTCTTCTTTTATAGATGAGGTGACTGAGCCTTAGACATTTGAGTGGCAAATCCACATGCCCATGGTTCCGCTGAGACTGTACCACAGCTTGTCCCCCAACCACATTCTCTGCACATGCTCATAGCAGACAAAAGCTGTCAGTCAGCAGAGCTGACAAAGCAGGGAGCCCTCACTGTCTCAACACTCACAAGTTCATAGACAGTGCCTCTGGGATGCGACTCTTAAAGGAACCCAGAAAGGAGGTGTCACCTTGGCACTGCTGAGGATTATGTAAGAATTTACTTATCTCTTGAAAAAGAAACAGGAAGAAAAATGGCCTTCTATAGTTTTGAAGGGCATTAGGTCATTAGATTTGAAAGCTCAGCTAAGGTTCCACTAAAGCTAGAGGTCTCAGATTTAAAAGATTTTGCTAGAAAACATCAAGGCATATGTCAGTAAGTATTTAGTACTGGTTTCATAAATATGTTTTGAAGGAACTAAGTGTTAGATAACTTTGTTTTGATTAGATTTGAGCAAAGAGAGCAAGCCTAGTACTATATACATCCTTGATTAAAGTTTTTGTAAATTTGGGACTGGGTTTTAAATGTTGCAGTAAGGATGTGTATGAGTTTTAGGAGATAGAAGTGTTGGAATGTTTCAAGTTTGATTACTAATTCTAACTCTAAGAACCTACATCATCAATTCTAATGAAGACTCCTGTTTGTCCAGAATGAGCTAGGCTTCTTATCTGCATGTCATTCTACTTATACATTCACAATGGGGCTGGTCAGTTAACTCTGTGTATTTACCTCTGAATAAGATATACATATTGTTAGCAGTGTTTTATGAAAACAATCAAATACGAACCACAGTAACTATGTGTGCCTCTCTCTTTTCAGTGAGATGTCCTTGGAGAATCAAGTCTTAAGGAGTTGAGTTGTCTAGCAGTGCATAAGAAATCTGCTAAAAGCCTCCCTCCATTCATTAGGGAACTGAGATATCATGATTTTGTTTTCTTCCTAAAAAGGATAGGGCTGTTAGCAACAGAGGGGTAAGAAATAGAGCTCAGGAGACAGAGATATGTGTCAAAGTACAGAGGAAAAAACAAATTCAGGAAATATATATCAGGCTAAAGAAAGATATTGTTGGGTCTGGTGTTAAAGGATGTCTACATCCTTTCTCAGATTGCCTTCAGATGGTAAAATTTGGTCCTTTGTTCACATCAGTTACTATGTTCTAATGGTTCATGGAAGGATTATGTATCTCTCCATGAATCCTTCCTCAATGTATAACATGTCAAGAATAAACAGTGGGGACTCATGGTTTTTAGAAGTTGGATGACTTCTCTAGGTCAGCAGAGAGATATGATCTCCATTTGTGAATCAGTAGTATCCAAATAACTTGTTTTTCCTCAATCCCTGCTCAGAAAACACTTACCTCCATCTAGCAAACACCTTTCTATTCTTCATGACTTCACACAGACATCACCTTCTAGTAAACTTCCCAGGGTTTCTTCCTGAGGAAATATCATCTATCCTCCTCTCTGTTCTCCCTCTGTCAAGGGCATACATTTGAGGCTGCATTTCTCATGTTGCATTATAGTACATTTGATTAATTGAATGTCTACCCTACCACTCATAGGTAGATGAGACCTAATTTGATTCTGTCAATGACCTTCCTACTTCACAGAATGCTTTAAAGCTATAGCTCAGTCAATATGAGAATATAGCAATGTGGGTATTAAGTCAGAACCTGAGCCCAGGGGTGCTTAATTGTGACTCTCCCATAACCATGCACATGCCCTCATCCAAACTCCACCAAAGTGCTGTACAAGGACTCAAGTGTAGATAGTAAGGAAGGGGAACTGCATTTGCTCCCCAGAGTTGGTTGTGATCACTCTGTGTGATATAATGAGTGAAGTTTCTAAACATGTGTTCTTCATTACTTTTATTAGAGTTAGGCCGAGTAAGAGGAAACAAGCACAGGGTGAAACCTTGTTAATAAAGACATTGGTGCCAACAAGCCTCCAGAGTGTGCAAATTTTAACTTGGAGTGAGATATCTTGAAGATAGACAGAGGCAGCCCCATGGGTAGAATACGTTTTCTATGTGTTTGTTATGAGGTTTTATTGGCATCTTTAAAGTATTCAACATGTTTCAAGTCTGGCAAAGAACTGGTTTTCTGATCCATCCACTTAGTGATAGAAGGACTCAGGATCCAGGGAGAGTAATGGGCTTGTTCAAAGTCACAGAACACAGGGGAATGACAAGGCTTGTATAAAGCCTCAGGTCCTGAATCTTTGTTTCAAGGATTAGACTAATGTGTCCCAAACCTCAGTTATTTCAGGTTTTCCTTATTGTTTTGTCTATATCTACCTTTTCTTTTTTTGTTTGAGTTTCTCCCTCCAAGGCAGTGTGTGTATTATCAACAAAGACTTTAATATCATAAGAATAAATAGAAAAATGGTATCACATACTAACATTGAAAGGACACTATAAACACAAGCACAATGAAAGCCAAGCAGTGACATTGCATTCCTGCCAACTGATGCTAACAGCCCACCTGGGACTTGAGCTTGCAGTCTGCTCTCTTTGGGTTGGTAAATACATTGGAGGATCCAACAGTATGTCCTCCTTGTCACTAACAAAGGGCCTGAAAGGAAGTAGAAACACCAAATTTCCTTATTTTGTGCTTTTCTATTAACTAATCTGATGAAAAAAGCCTGTGTGCATTCATCCCCTCTACCAGCATTACCAAAAGAATTTCCTCATACATTAACAACGAGAGAGAAGTCTTATGCAGGTAACGACTTTTTCTTTTTGATTAACAATGGTTGATAAACACTGATTGCTTTCCCTAGGATTTGACTCTTCCTTTACAATAATAGTCAGCTACCATACATAGAGATTGGAAGGCAGAAGAATGGTAACTGGCCCAAGTCCTTTTAGGGGTTAACCAATGGAGTGTGACTCACTGTTGGTGAAGTTGGTGTGATGTAGTGATGTGGCCCTCAACTCCTCTCCTAATTGTACTTTCTGGTCTTAAAGGGGATGGAATTTCAGGCCCTTTTGAAGTGTTACCTTCTCACAGAGGCCAGAAAGAGTTCTAAATAGGATTTACCACGAATGTGTTAATAACTTAATAAACCTTTGTTTCTGAGCATTTTCTATGTGACAAGCACCATTTTAGGCTACAGGGAGACTTTGTATTAGATAACACAGATAAAAACTTTTGTACCTGCACAGTTTGTGATCTAATGTGTATCTATGCATGGGGAGAGATATTATCAAATAATAACAATGCATAAATCTGTAAATAATTAATTTGGTCAGGGGCTAGTAGCAGTCTCTCTGAGCTCTTCTGCACTTGCCCTTCCATATTTGGTGACTTGGGGTATACCTCAGTCACCCATTTCTGTGTTTGCAAAAGCAAGGTGTGGGTGAGATATCTGGTGCCAGTGTTGTGATTCTGGATGTGTTTGTGCACCCTTGTGACTGCAAGGCTGGTATAGCAATGGAGGACAATTTCATTAGCTGTCGTTTTGAACTAGGTCCCAGGAGCCAGGGTGATAGATGATCTATGTTTGGTGGGAACAAGAGCCTGGAAGCCATTCTTCACTGGCCATGAGCAGCATCTGTGGGAATAATTTCATCTGGAGGATAAATTTAGAAGTCAGTTATAAGAATTAACATTATTCTCATATCTTCTTACAAAGCAGCTTTATTGGGTATTCATACCATGCCTTGAAGGCTTGGTTCTATATCTGAAGTTGTATTTAGCACGCTACATGCAGCCGTGTTTTCTAGAGGCAGATCTTAGGACCAGGAGATGAGTACAAGTAATTTATCTAAGAGGTAGTGTCATAAGTGCCTCAAACAGAAAGAGGGGTGGTTGGGATATGGAGCCAGTGAAAGCTATGTAAGTGAGCAGGGATTTCTGTGAGCAGTGAGGACTTCCACAATGGAGACAATAACTGACATAACCTTATTTTTCCCTGTCATTGCCCAAATTTCTTAACCATTCCTGGTTAAGAAAAGACACGGAAGGTATGATAGATAAAGTATATTAAAACCCACTGATATTACTGGCCTGTGAACATGAGGACTAGAAAAACAGTTGTGCAAACATTGTAGGGACCTACAGGAGCAAGTTCTTGTAGCCTACAAAGTAGTCACTCAGAATCTACTGGATATTGGTTCTCAAGATCTTATCTTCCAACAAAACCTAAGGATATTCAAGTAGTTTCCATAAATTGATGTATTTGTATATAACCTGTATCTATATTCTTATATACTTTAAATAATTTCTAGATTGTATATAATATTAAAAAATGAAAAAGGTATATGCTATTATTGAGTCTTGTAGAGAAAATAACAAGTAAAAAAGTGGATACATGTTTAGCACAGATGCAATTTCTTGTCCAAATGCTTTCAATCTGTTGTTGGTGGGAGTCTGTAGAATCTGTGAATATATGTAGGGTAGAATATACTAGATGGATGAGTGCCAAAGAAGATGTGGGCAAAGTTAAGATTGTTTTGGCTAGACCTCCTGTCAAGCCACAGTACTATTTCTCTTTTCATTCAAAGTTGAAAAAACTAGGAGCTCAGCAAAGGACATTGCCAAGACTGGGGCTAGACTCATGTGGTAAAAGGAGAGAACCAATTATTTCAGCATGTTGTCCTCTGACAGCCACATACTTTCCATCTCTCTCTCTCTCTCTCTCTCTCTCTCTCTCTCTCTCTCTCTCTCTCTC
>CABHPQ010148065.1:0-39020 GCA_902168405.1 Peromyscus aztecus
TGTTCCTGCTGCTTATTACGTTCTTTCTTTGGCTCTCTAGTGCCCAAGCAGACCCATAAACAGCTATAACTTTTAGAATAAAACAGATAGTAGAAAACCAGCTTCAGCATTGATAATGACATCAAAATCATTTAAAACCTGGGAATAAATACAGCATATAATCTGTAAGGCCCCACACTGAAGACAAAAACCATTATTAGAATCAAAGGAAGATGTACTAGGACATGGAGCACTATACCGAGTTCAAGAATGAGATCACACAACAACAATGAATATTTTTGTGGATATTTGCAAGCTGAACTGATTCCAAAATATTTATAGAAATATAAAGGCCAGGGATATCCAAAGAAGAAAACCATATGCTTCTCAGTGTCTCAACTGTCTAAAGCTAGATTAAGTAAAACTCAGTTGAGCTGATAAGGATGGAAACAGGCACTTCCTGAGAGGATTCCCTCTCAGTAAACATCTAGGGAGAATATGCTTAGCTTCGTTAGTCTTCAGAAAATATTAGCGCCCCTGTATAACCACTGCATGTCTATAAGAATGTTAAAGGCATCACCAGAGCTGGACAAGCATGTGAAACAACCGCCACGTTCCTTCTTAAGTTGGGAGTATTAGTTGGTACAGTTTGAGACCTTGTTTTGCCCCTGTGTTCTAAATGGAAACATACACATCTATTTCCAATCACTTTTCCCTTCAGGATGTAAGTAATAAAAGATGACAATATGTTCATCAAAGTCATTTACAATTTTGTTATTGGCAGCACAATGTATGAAAGTCCAAAACAGTGATTAGGGTAGATAAACTGCACTGTGCTCACGTAATGAGATGCTAGAGAGAACATGTCAAAGTACATGCAAGTGTATGGATGAATCTCACAAGCATAATGCTAAGAAGACAGTTCTTAAGAGTGGCCCATGTTTAGAAAATCACCAACCCACCAGACCCTTCTGTGCTAGCTGAAGTCAGAAGCAGCTGCCCTTAGAGGGTGAGGACGAGACTTGAAGAGTAAATATGGAGGTTTCTTGGGTAATGGGAATGTTATCTTTTTTCCTCTTAATATGGATGATAGTTATAGCATATAGGTATGTTCAATTTTTGAAATTTTATAACATTGTACACACCAGGTATTTTGTAGCTTTCTGTCTATGTTTGCTTTCAGTAATGATCACATCGCCACCAAAACAGAAAGTAGTAATTTTCCTCATTTGTGACTCAAATCTAGGTGAGCTAGTTATGGTTAACTAATAACAACTCATTGTTATTAAAATATCCACAATGTTTTCTATTCCAGTCCCTTTCTATCCCAAGCATAATTCTTCTCAATATATGAACACATTTAGATAACATAGGTTATCTATGTCAGATGATGATTCATGGTCATAAAAGGATTATATAAGGAGTTACTATTACTTTGCTTTTGAAAATGGAAGGACTACAGGGTTCTACGTTTAAGTATTGTTTTTCCACTAGCACAGTGGCTGCCCCAGAATCTACTGCTGTTTCAGCAGCAGTTGTGGCTCCACAGTTACTGGCCTTTTCTCAGGCAGCTGCCACCAAGTGTAGTTTTTAACTAAACCCCTATCATTCTGTTTATCAATAAGACTTGGGAGTCAGAGGCTGGAGTGAAAACCTTGTGGTGGTATTGTGTTCCTCCAAAAATATTGTGCACCCTAATAAACTTAACTGGAAGATCAGAGAACCAGAACAAGCCACAGCTAACTTCACCTGGCCAACTTCTCAGCTGGTCTTGTTTCCTCAGACTAGAAGCTTCTGTGTCCTCATCCCAATGGCTCTCAGCTGAACTGCTGCTCCAAAGCCTGAAGCTTAACCAGCTAAAAGCTTCTAGTTTCTGGTCCTCATGCCTTATATACCTTTCTGCTTTCTACCACCACTCCCTGGGATTAAAGGCTCACTTTCTGAGATTAAAGGTGTGTGTCACCATGCCTGGCCGTTTCCAATGTGGCTTTGAACTCACAGAGATCCAGAGGGATTTCTACCTCTGGAGTGCTAGGATTAAAGGTGTGAGTGCCACCATTTTCTAGCTTTTGTATCTAGTGACTGTTCTGTCTCTGACCCCAGATAAGTTTATTAGGGTGCACAATATTTTGGGGAACACAATACCACCACAAAACCTGCTAGCTCAGAGGTTGAGGAGCAACTAGCTGGCCTTCCCTCTTCACTGGAGTCTAGGAAAGAGAGAGTCCTTCTGCTCCTCCAAAAAAACCCTCCACACTCAAAGTCCCTCCCTACTACTTCCTGTGCATCTCTATCCATCTTCCAGATGCCCTCTGACTCTCTATGATTACTTTCTGTCAACTAGTTGCTGGCTCTGCCTCCTGACCCAAGGTTGATTTTATTTAGTTAACACAAACACAAACTCGGGGTTCACAGTGTAATTGGATATCCAGCAACAGGTCTAAGTGTTTATCCAGCAACGTTTAAGTGTTTTCATAATAATTTAACACATACAGAGTAGTATGTGAAGAAGCCATAAGCCACAAGACCTGGACGTTGTTCAACTAGTAAAAATTAATCAAGGAAATCTGTAGATTATCTTACCTTCTTCTAGTCTCATCCACCTCACCTCGATGGTTTCTTTGACCAAGCTCTCTTGGAACTTAGAACTTTTCATTCTAAGGTCATTTGTTAAGTGTACATGTCATGTTTTGGATCACCAACAAAATAAAGAATGGAAAAAAGTATCTCCATTAGGTTCAGTTTGTCTCTAATGTTCACGCCTCCTCCAGTTAAAATAAGCAATGGGAAAAGGGAAAGTATCTGTCAATACATTCACAACTTGCTATGTCCTTTATTACTGAGGGGACCTCCTTGTATCTCTGATTCCACCTACCTGGCTATGGTAGGCCAACTGTAGAAATGACCATGCTGATCTTAAAGAATGAGACTTCTGGGCTCGGGAAAGAGAAAGGGCAAAGAAGTTAAAGTTGTGCGTAGGCTGCTTTCCTGATTCCATTGCTCATTCTGGTAAGACTTTTAGGAAAATCATTTTACCCCTGTGACCTTCAGATTTCCAATCTGTAAGCTAATGACAAACAGTGAATTGTCTTGAATGGTGACTTAAGACAGTAGCAATTGTAAAAATGTAAGATTATAGCTAATGAGTGGGCCCTACAGAGCTCATTCTCAGAACAGATCCTTTTGCTGCACAATATTTTCAAGGTAGGATAATGAAAAAAGATTCTGCAGGGGGCTGGTGTGCTAATTGATCAAGGATTGTCAGAATGAGTTGTATTTTCACTGTGTTAGTGACAAGGTCTTAAACCAAAGTCTCCTCATACATGGTAAGGAAAGTATGTGGTGATTGGATTATTTTACAATAGGAATCTATTATCTAATGAAAGGAGACAATGGATATAATTAAATAGGTCCATCTGAAGGCTACTGGCCCTGTGGAGGTGATGGAACCTCAGTAGCTTGTAAACAGAATTTTAAAAAGAAAATGGAAGCTACTAGTTTCTATCACCTGTACAACAGTAATCACACCCTCATGCACAAACTTGAGTGTGTGAAGGGCATGCAATAAAGGGAACAACAGTAGACCCTCTGAAAGTGATCTTGATAGAATTACATAGGAGTTTGGAACTCAGTTGTGATCTAATAGAATGTCTGAGTTTGGAAAGCGCTAGGTTCAAGACCCTTAGAATAGCTATGTAAATAACCGTGAACATATTATTTAACCTCCATTTGCCTCAGCAGGCTTGTTTTAAAAAATAGAACAATAATTCCTAAGAGTTTGTTGTGAATATTAAGTATGGTAATAAATGTTAAAATATGTATAAATTTCAAAGTACAAATGTAAGATATTATTGAGATAACCTTTGGGTTTTAACATTCAAATGCAATCCTGTTTAAGCTCATAAAGCAGCTACTCTACCTGACCTTGTCGGTGAATCACTTACAAGGGATAAGTGGGAATTCCCAGCCCAGGAACTAATGAGAAGGAGGGATGAAGTAATTTGGAGTCAACTGTTGAAAACCAAGCTTCGCCATATTTCTTTTGTTAAGACAAGCAAGACTTTTCTAGATATCAGTTTCCTTTTCTGTGTTAGAATAATCAACTTTTGTAGGGTTATAAAAAAATAATGAAAACACTTCTAAATCAGGATACACAGGGGCTTATTACCTCTTAAGACTTTAAAAAATAATAATACACACTTATTTTCATTTTTATATTCACCATACATGGCTATGCTCTATAAGGACACTTTCATGTGAGTGTGCATTGAGCTCATTTTTTTTTCAAGACATGGTAGTAGACTCTGTGGATATCACTAGGGAGAGACCTGAGCTCTGCTCTCAACTCCTCAAACTATTTTGGGAGAAATAACTTGAATAAGAAAATATCAATACAGAATGTGATGTGTCATGATGAAGCCATGCCCCAAACGTGGAAGGATCAGATGAAACTTCTTACAGTGGATGAGCCTGCACTGAGAACTGGCTGGTGAGGTTGGTCCATTACAAGATGGTTCAGTATTCATTTTCTATGAATGCTTGTAACACTAGTCTTAAAAAGGTCTTATTAATAAAAACAAACCCGGAGCCAGGTATTGGGGCGAATGCTAAAAGATCAGAGAAACAGAACCAGCCACAGCTAACCTCACCTCGATAATGTCTCAGCTGATCCTCAAACTGGAAGCCTCTGAGTCCTCACCCAAATGGATCTCAGCTGAACTGCTGCTGAAAGCCTAAAAGCTTAAAAGCCTAAAAAGACTCTAGTTCCTGGTCCTCACACCTTATATACTTTTCTGCATCTTGCCATCACTTCCTAGGATTAAAGGTGTGGGTCACCATGCCTGGATGTTTCCAATGTGGCTTTGAACTCACAGAGATCTGGATGGATCTCTGCCTCCTGAGTGATAGGGTTAAAGGTGTGTGTGTGTGTCACCATTTTCTGGCCTCTATGTCTGCCTAGTGGCTGTCTGTTCTCTGACCCCAGATAAGTTTATTAGGGTGCACAGTATATTGGGGGACACAATATCACCACAAATGCTGCTACAAATTACCATAAAATAACAGAATGCATTCTCTCCTGGTTCTAGAAGCCAGAAATCCAAAATTAAGTCATCAGGTTCCTTGGAGAAACTATTTTATTTTTCCTTGATTGCTTCTGGTGGCTGCTGGTGTTACTCCAAGCTCTCTCTTGGTCTTCGCCTCGTCTTCCTTGTGTCTTTTCACATGGTATTCTTATAATGAATGTGTATCCTGTTCATGACAATATGTGTGCCTTAGATGATAGGACCACTCTAAAGCTCTCCCCACTTCTTCCACCAGGATCACCTTTTACATCCGTGTTTCCACTGAGTCCTTCCAAGGCATGTAGCTCTGTCAGCATGGACCACGGAGCTCCAGCCTCACACGACCCCACTCCAAAGCCATTTGCAAATGTTTTGGTGTTTGTCACAGCACCATTCCGTTCTTGGCTCTGAAAATCTGTATCAAGTTTCTCATAGCTCTCATGACATCATCACAGGGTAGGCAACCCAAAGTCAGATGTTTATATCGAAAAGCTCTGGAGACAGAACATTGAAATCAGGGTGTCACCCATGTTTCCTTGGACGGCTCTCGGGGAGAATCCTTGCCTCTGTCCCCCTTCTGGCAGCTCCTTGGCAATTTTTGGCTTGTATCTACATCTCTGCCTTCATCATTACATGTCCTCTGCCTTTGAGTAACTTCATATAGCCTTGTAAAAAGGAATAAATCATAAATCATGAGCTTCAGGGCTCATCCTGTATAACATCACTTTAGTAAAGTACATCCACAGTGCCCCTATTTCCAAGTAAAGTTTTGTTCTAAGTTCTAGTAGGAATTACTTTTGGAGAGGGTAGAGCACTGTGCTTCCTCAGATGAATTGTTATATGCCTTTGTTTTTTACTCGCCCTTTTTGTTGACAACACTAATGTTAAGTTGCTATGGTGACAGTTTATTCATTTGACCCACGTATTCATTCTAATCCTCTATTCAAATCCCAGCTGTGTCTCTAAAATGCTAAGCCCTGACAGAGAGACTGATGTCCAGAGAAATCTGGACATTGTATCCCTCTGGGGATGGGAACTTTGCCAACTGAGGTCAGAAACAGTGAAATGTTGAGGGTTTGTTGTTGTTGTTGTTGTTGTTGTTGTTGTTCATTGGAGTAATATGTCTGCCTGCCACTGGCTGTGGTTAAATAATAATCTCTGGTTTTGCTCAAGCTAGTACTTATTCTAGTCGATATAATATTGAATTCTGTTAGCTGATATTTAATACATGGTCTGCCATGGTTACCAGCCTGGGATTTGTTACTTTAATGTATCAGTCAATGGCAAAGCCAATGTGTAATACTAATGAATTGGGAGAATCTTTGTAATCACCAGTCTTGTGCCACGTTCATGACTGAAGGTCGTTCCATAGGAGAAGAATGATAAGGAAGACTGTGAACACATTGTACTCCCTAGGCCTTTGAATGGAGATTTGCAGCATCAATACAGGTGTTTCTCAATCTGACTACTAAAATGGATGCCTTCCTTTCTTGGCCTTAGAGAATTTAGACTTCTTCTCACTTGAGACCTATGAAATAACACCTCTTTTGTTTTAGAGCATCTGTCTCTCTTATCAGTGTTTGTGACTTTAATCATCTTCACAGCGATGTATTCTGCAGATATTACTAGAAATTCCACCTCAGACTAGTATAAACTGGATTGGAGTTTTGTTTCTTGACAGTCTTGATGAAAACGTGCTCTGAGCACCTGTTTCATTCGTGTTCTCTTATTGGGGAAGCAATTTTTCCACTCCCTCCTCCCCACGAAATATCACATCCTAAACCCTTGGAAGCTGTGAAGTTTACCTTGTGTGGTTAAAAAGCATTTGGCATGTGAGTTGGACTAGGGATCCTGACATGGAGGTGTTCCTGGGTGCTCTGAGGAGACTCTAAATGAGATCACCATTGTCCTGAGATAAAGGCAAGGGGATATTGGATTGCATGCAGAAGAAAAGCTGTGTGGCCTTAGAGGCAGAGACTGAAATGCCAAAAGCCTCCATAGACAAGAAAGAGGTTCCCTTCGGGAGTCTCTGGAAGAATGTTGCCTGGCCAGCCGCACAATCCCCTCAGCCCAGTGGAACTAACTGGAGTGATTGAACTGTGCAGGAAATAAAGTCCATTATTTTAAGCCACCAAGTTTGAGGTAATTGTTTACCACAGCCTCAAGAAACTTAGGTGTGTAGCATTTTCTCTTGGAAGATGTGAGACACCCATCTCACATCTCAGTAGTTCTGTATAGTTAGCACATCCTCCAGTTAATCTGTGGTTTGTGTAATGTCCCTCTCTGTGATCTTAGGTGTAAAGCTCAACCTCACTATCAAAGTTAACTCCAAATTCCCCCACAAAACAGATTAAGACAATAGGAGACCATTCCAGCAAAGTCCTTGCAAACAAGACACATCTACCTGAACAGTACATCCCAGAGTCCCCACCTTTATAAGCAGTCACCCTTCTTCAGTCTTAGTTTGTTCAGTTTTCATTTCACATTATAAATTAAAGCAGATTAAACCAAAGCTTCCTTCCTTTATGGGTGCAAAATTGATGGAACAACTAATTGTTCTCTCAAACGGCTAATTATATTTCTAGTTGCCTACTCGAAGGTCTAATTAGCCAATTGCATATGCTTTTGTGGGGACGAGGAGATAATTGGCATTCTCAAGCAGGTAATTAGAAAAGCAATTAGTATTGCCCAGACTGATTACAAGGATGAAAATTGTCCCCACCAAAATGGTACCAATGTCTACTGGGCAGAAAGCCATTCTCTGTAAAGTAACAGGAGACTTAGTGTGTCTGGCAGTATTAGAATGGAAGAGGGAAGAGAAACCGCACACTGGACCTGCCTGGGGCCCCAGCAGGCTTATGGGACTACCAGAGCCCTTGCTGTCCTTTAACGTGCACCGCAACTGGGGAAGCTCCCGTTTGCCAACAGTCACCTGCCCACACACCTATCAACTTGCATGATCATTTCACCCTTGAAAGGCCATTCTAGCGTAGTGATTGTGTAGTGGTGTGTTAGTGCTGTCCAGTTTCCACAGGTTGTAAAATTAATGGTTCCAGGGGAGCATCGCCAGGTTGGGTTTCAGCTGCACCCCACCAACCGACTGGGTATCAGAACTTCTTCAGGGAAATGCTTTAGTGAATTGACCTGCAGCATCCCGCTTCCTGTGGCTAGCAGGGTTCCTTGCTAAAATCCCTGCAGGCTTCTTTTCTTGTGATGCTTCTAACTGCTCTTCGTCACCCAACTAGTTATTCCATGTAAATGAGGAAGGAGCGAAAAAAGAAAACTTGTTTTATCTGACAGCAAGTCAGTGAAATTAACTCTCAAGTCACAAGAAAATAAAACGTATTGAGAAGATTGGTGCCCTGAATACCTGAAAATATTAAGCCTGCTGTCAAGCCAGATGGAAAATGCCTGAATCACCACATCACCTGACACATTTCAGAATGGGTCCATGCAGCACAAATTACAGAGTGCTTGATGGGGCTGTGGTAATGGCGCCCACTGCTCCTCCCAGAGCCCTGGTACCCCTGCTAAAAGGGTTCAGCTGCGTGGATTGTGCACTGACAGTTGCTTGCAAGAGCTCAGGAGCTTGAGGTCAAGTTTCTAAAAATGGAGCAGTATATCAGAAAAGCTAATGACTTGGCGTGGACTGAGAAAGGGAAAAATCTTTGCTGTTTTTCTCCCTGTGTTTACGTTTCTTTGCCCTTCTTCAGCATCCCTCTAGTCTAGTCTGACCCTGGCTTTAATCAGGACCTCCTGCTTTGTGAGCCGGGGAGGGGGGAGAAAGAGGACTTGGGGAAATCTCCAGTGAAGTGAGAAGAAAACAAGCGGCAATCCTTCCGTGGCAGCAGTTTAAGTACTGCAGCACAACTGAAGGTTAAACGGGAGCCGATAGCCAGCATACAGACGACCAAGAGCTTGCTTTTGAAATTAGCAGTTACTAGAGGATAATGTTGAAGGATTAGAGGCATTAATTACACAAAAGATAAAGAAGAAACAGAATTGCCTTCAAATGAGTATAACAAGGTCTTGTTAGCCAGAGAGTGCAAATATTTTTATTAAAGACATTTTATACCATGAAACAATTTCTCTATGATCTCATTTTTCCAAAGCATATTACATGGTGTGTTGTGTGTGTTTACATATCCCCCGAGTGGATTTGGGGAACCATAGAATGTGTGATCTATGATGTTATTTATTTATGCCATCCTGTCTATTTCTCCAGAGCAGGATACTTTGACAAATCACATCCAGCCTATACCTTAAGTGCCTCCTTAAGTAGAACTGACTTGCTCATTGATAACCTGTGAGCACTGTGTTCATCTCTAAAGCGGCCACGATTGTTTTGCCTCTGGTAGAGTGGCAACCTCTAGGATACTGAAAACCCATGTGCTAAATCTTCCCTGCACTGATGAATTCTAGTTGATTTTGTATCTGTTCTTTCTTTTTTTTTTTAAATAGTGTCATCTGTATTTTATTTTTATTTTTTAATTTTATAATTTAATTTACATATCAGCCATGGATTGCCCTGTCCTCCCTCCTCCCACCCCCACCCCCGCCCTCCCCCAAATCCACCCCCCATTCCCATCTCCTCCAGGGCAAGGACTCCCCTGGGGATTCAGCTCAGCCTGGTAGATTCAGTCAAGGCAGGTCCAGTCCCCTCCTCCCTTCACTCAAGCTGAGCAAAGTGTCCTAGCATAGGCCCCAGGCTCCAAAAAGCCAGCTCATGCACTAAGGACAGGTCCCACTGTCTGGGGGCCTCCTAAACAGTTCAAGCTAATCTACTGTCTCACTTATCCAGAGAGCCTGATCCAGTTGGGGGCTCCTCAGCTATTGGTTCATAGTTCATGTGTTTCCACTAGTTTGGCTGTTTGTCCCTAGGGGAGCGGGAGATACAAGCTGGATCAAGAACAGAGAGGGAGAACAAGGAATAAGAGACCATGATAAATGAAGACCCCATGGGAATAGGAAGAAGCAAAGTGCTAGAGAGGCCCCCAGAAATCCACAACGATACCTCCACAATAGACTACTGGCAATGGTCGAGAGAAAGCCCAAACTGACCTACTCTGGTGATCGGATGGCCAAACACCCTAATTGTCATGCTAGAACTCTCATCCAATGACTGATGGAACCGGATGCAGAGATCCACGGCCAGGCCCCAGGTGGAGCTCCGGGAGTCCAATCGGCGAGAAAGAGGAGGGATTGTATGAGAGAGAGATGTTGAGACCATGATTGTATCTGTTCTTAAAAAGTGGCAAGCAAGAGTTACTTAAGCTGGTATCCCACCAGAAGCACGTATGTTATAAAAACTGGCGTGGAAGTAGAGTTGGGAAAGGAAGAAAAATTACTCAACTATGCTAGCTGTAAAACATTGTAATTTAATTTTTTAACTGAATATTTTGGTTCTACAGAAGCTTGGTATGAATGTTTTTAGAATTACCATCTTTAACTTAAAATTTCCTTTGCTTTTCCAGTTTTGTTCTTTTCTTCTTAATTTTATTTTTTTTAAGATTTTATTTTTATTTTATGTATGTGAGTGTTTGGCTGCATGCATGTTTGTGTACCATGAACATTTCTAGTATCCCCCAAGACCAGTAGAGGGCATTGGAACCCCTTGAACTGGAGTTACACACCGTTGTGAGCTGTAATGTGGGTGTGAGGGACCAAACCAGCGTCCTCTGAAAGAGCAGCCAGGGCTCTTAACCACAGAACTATTTCTCCAGCCCCCTACCTTTATTTTAATAATTAATAATGATAATAATTTAATCTCTCCAGCTCAGATTTGAGGGTTCTAACAGGAACCTGCTTTCTTTGCCCTCAGCTCTCACTCTGTGTATACTCCACACTGCCCTTGGGACTTTCAGTAGTGCTGAGGGAGGAATGTTAATGTGTGTGTGCACCAGACACAGCTTCTCTTCCTGTGCTACCTCACCAAAAATGTGGTTTCCATAGGAAACATAAGATGACAGTTTTCATCTCAAAGCCTTTTAGCCCCCTGTTTCCTTTGGTGGGAATCCTCACACACCCCTAAATTCTCAAAGCTTACCCGCTTACTGGCAGACAGAGTGGCTCTAATACCGCCTTCCTGGTCGAGCCTGGCAGGGTCAGGCTTACGAAGCTCTTCCCACCCCCCATGCTCAGTCCTTCTGCGCCCCTGCCCTGCTTTTCTCCATCAGTGCGTGGTTATCTACTTATGCCTTCCCACGTGTAAAAAATACCATACATAGAAGACAAAAAATGGTATGTACAGCTGGGCAAGGCAGCATAGGCCTTTAATCCCAGCACTCAGGAGACAGAGGCAGGTGGATCTCTGTGAGTTGAGGTCAGCCTGGTCTACAGAGCTAGTTCTAGGACAGGACTGTACAGTAAGATCCCATCTCCAAAAGAAAAAACTGTTCTGTGCAGCTTAGAACCAACAACTGGGCCAGTGGAAACTTGTATAACAACACTTAGCTTAGAAATAAGAAACTGTGTTCTTGTCAAAGGTGACCACTGTGTCGGCTTCTTGGAAGTCATTCCCTACAGTTCTCTGTTGTTCTATTATTTCTTTATATATTCATTAATGATAGCATGTATTTACTCATTTAGAGTAATTAAAATGCCCAACCAAGTTATCTAGCATTCTTTGTGCAGATGAATTTCTAGGCATGTTCTAGAGCACCCACAAACTTTTTTTCCTTTTTACAGTACTGGATATTCAAAGTAGGGCCTCAGGTGTGCCCTACCACTGGACACCATCACAGCTCTTAGTTTGATTGCTGTTTTGAGGCAGGATCTAGCTAATTTACCCAGACTGGTCTTGAACCCTCTCTGAAGCCCAGCCTGACCGTGAGCTTCTAACCTTGCTGTCTTGGTCCAGAGAAGGTGAGGTTGTAAATTGGACCAGCAGGCCTAGCTCTCAATTCATCCTTAACCAAATTAGCTTCTGCCTTCTTCCATTAGCAACCTTCTGCTGCTGTACCTACAACCTCCATTTTCTTCTCTCTGCCTCTCTTGCCTAGATTGAATTTATTTGAATCTCTGGAATTGCCCTTTCTAGATTGTGTTCAGATTCATCCCCAATTCTCTTTATGGAACAATATTTATTTTTGACATAGGTCAGGACCAATTGACCTGAAAATAATTCACCCCTCAGGAACCCAAGCAACTGCTGAGCAAATACCAGGTAATTGCTCTCATTCCTGGGGCACAAGGATGTGGTAATACAGTTTCTGACTTTGTTTGCCCATTCTAGGAACAGGAAAGCTAAGGTCTGGCCTAACAAGGACTCTTTGTTCTTGGGCCCAGTCCTCAGAATGGCCTTGCTTTGCTGAGAGTTGTCATGTGGACAAGCCACAGCCTCCAGCAAGAATACTGCTCACAGATGATCTCATTTTGTTTCAATAATGTGTCCAATCATTTCATATACAATCAAAATGAGTAATCAAGGGTTATGCAAATGAGACTTTATCACCCTCAGAACCTCTGCCGTTTGTGAGAGTCCTTCATTCTCCTCTAGTTGACGTTGCTATTATTCCCACCGTCCCAGTGTTCCCTGGAACAATGTCCGTCTTTCTTTTGTACACTGTAGAGTCCAGAGAACTGCACTCATTTTCTGTCTATGTTGCTAGAATTAGGTGTATCATTCATCTGTAATCTGAGTTCTACAATAGCTGCAATCACTGTGTCACTGGCCCCTGAAATGAATTCTTAGATTCAGCAATCACTACACTATCAACATATATTAAGTGGAGTATCCAAGTCCTCTATTGAGAATATTGCCATTTTACCGTCTAGAGCAGCATAGTGAGTGGAATCATATATGTCTGAATTAACTTCCTGAGCAGCCTTTTATTCACTGTTCTGCCTTCTCTTTACATTGGCTGCATTTTACTAGAGACAAAAAGCAGGACCACAGATGATTCCACATATCCTCGGAGCTCTTCTGATAAAGATGGAATGTGGAAAGTTTTATAAGTAATATATATATATTTGGTTTGGTTTGTATCATTGTTAGTACTTCACATTTCTTCCATTATTCTAAGAACTAAATTTTAAAACTATCCCTTGTTACATTTTTGAAAGAGATTCTGTTGTTGTTGTTTAGCCAATTTAATGTCCATTTATTTGTTAGGTTTAAACAAAAAAAAGAAATAAAAACAATCATATAAACCTCATACATTAAAGCTGAGGCATCTATTTTCAGTTTGAGAAAGTGGCTATTTTAGTGATGAGCTAATACAGTTTTCTGAAAGAATTCTTACTATTAAACATTTAGAACGAATATTATTTGGAAGAAATAATGATATAAACAGTTATGTGTAACACGAATCTTAAAAAGTCTTATTAATAAAAATCTTGGAGCCAGATATTGGGATGAAAGCTGAAAGATCAGAGGAATAGAAAAGCCAGCCATAAGTTCTTACTGCTAGGAAATCCTCAGCCCAAGAGAGAGAGCTACTTCCTGCATACTCACACCTCTATACCTTTCTGTGCCCTGCCATCCTACTTCCTCTCTCCACCCAACTACATCACTTCCTCTTTCCGCCCAGCTCTTCCTGTCTGTCTGTACAGATCTCTATGGTTAACCAGTGCTGGGATTAAAGGTGTGTGCCACCGGGCCTGGCTCTGTTCCCAGTGTGGCCTTGAACTCACAGAGATCTGGATGAATCTCTGCCTCCCGAATGCTAGGATTAAAGGCATGTGTTACCACTGCCTGACTTCTATGTTTAATATAGTGGCTGGCTTTTTCCTTTGATCCCCAGGTGAGTTTTATTTGTTTGAGCACAAATAAAATATCACCACAGTTATGTCTAGACACATAGGAGAACTTTAAGAAGAGCTTTAAAGAAGAGGATTAAACATGTTTTCATCATTGCCACAAAATAATAATTTGACCATTTTTGAGTGTTCTGCACTAAGTTAATCATGAAAAGGTCTCTGAGGTAGTGTAAAATGAAAATACAGTGTACAGAAAAAGTAATTGATGGCTATTCATTATTGTGCCCCTACTAGGTTGTTGTTGTTTTTTTTTTGTCATAGATTATGCCTGAAGAAATGTCGTCTTTTATATATTTGTCTTCAACTCAATTGTGTGATAAAGTTATCCTGTATTTGAAGAATTTTATACCATCATAGAAATCAACCACAAGTTATTAATATGGCAGAGGTTGGAAGTTCAGCCATGATTATTATTATTATTATCTGAGTTACAGTGACCTTAACACTTTCAAAAATGTATTGATATAATAGCAGTTCATCATCCATATTCTATTAACCCACAGTGAAAACGACACTACCACCATGTACTTTGTAAAATGACTTTCAAGACACTGAAAGCTCCATTTGGTTTTGTAACTCGGAGCTTGAGGACCACTTGGTTTTAATGAACACATACAAAGTAGCCAATGGGAAGCAACCACAATCTCTGAGTCATTCAGTGGTGTGTCACACCAGCTGGCAGTACACTCATGCGACCGTCCATCCATTTGTTCATCAACTATACATTGACTGATCACTGTGTTTATGAGACACTACCTCCTGTACCTGGAGAAAATAGAATAAGCTTTAGAATAAAATCAGTAGGGTTGGAAATGAAGAGTAGGTTCTCCTGGGGTAAGAATTTGAGAAGAAAAGATAAAAATGTTGTAATGACACTTGTACAACTCCAGGTGTGTGCTGAACACATCAGTGAGCTATGCATGTGCATTTTAAGTAGGTGGATTTTATGGAATGAGAATTTAATAAGGGTTTATTGATGGAAGAGATGACAATATTATAATGGTATTGATCATAATGTTACTGCCATTTACCCAGTGCTGACCAGCAATGAAGTAGTCAGCCTCGGTTTATGAGGTGGTTCTGAGATCATTGGACCACTTGGACTCATAATCAGCACTAAAGGTGCATAATCCTCTAAAGGTGCAGAACAACTCAAGCTTTATAATACATTATCCTTTAATTATAAATTGAAGGAAAAGTTACATGTGTACAAAGAGTTTTTTTCTCTTTGTTACAATAGAGACTTATTTGTCACCTGTGACCTCCTTATATCCCTAGTAATTTAATGTATTTTTTCCTAAAATTGGGAACATTTTTCTGTTTAACCACAATACAGCTATCAGCGAGTAGAAATCATCAGTGTTGCTACCATCCATTCCTCAGGTCCCATTCAGTATTCAGCACTTGTTTCCATCACTGGTATCCTGTGGTAGTTTGAATAAAAATGGCCTCCATGGGTTCATATATTTGAATGCTTAGCCTCCAGGGAGTAGAACTATTTGAAAAGATTAGAAGGGTTAGGAGGTGTGGCCTTGTTGGAAGAAGTGTGCCACTGGGGGTGGGCTTTGAAGTTTTAAAAGCCCATGCTAGGCCCAGTCTCTCTTGCTCTCCCTCTCTGCCTATGGATCAGGATGTAACTTTCAGCAATTGCTCCAGCACCTGCCAGCATGCCACCATGCTCTCCACCGTGAGGATAAGAGACTGAAACTGTAAACAAGTCCCCCAATTAAATGCTTTCTCTTATGAGAGTTGTCTTGGTCATGGTGTCTCTTCACAACAGTAGAACACCAACTAAGACATGGTCCAAGTCCAGTGAAATACCAAGGACTGTTTCATTTTTCTCTAAACATTTTCTCAATCTTTCCTTGATTTCCATATGCTTGACCATTAAAAGGAATTATTTTGCAGAGGACATTAGAGTCCTCTTGGATTTATCCAGTGTCTCTTCATGATTCGTGCCAGGTATTGTCATTAACAGCAATGTCAACAGAGGCCTCATTCTTCTCACTGCATCCTCTCAGATCAGAACAAAGGGTTACTTCTGTGTCCTTTCTACAGATGTCCATTATTGTTGGGGGTTTTTACTCTTTTGGGGGACCCGCCACCCAGCTACCAAATAAATCACATGGAGACTTATTCTTACTTATAAATGTCCAGCCTTAGCTTGGCTTGTTTCTTGCCAGTTTTCCTTAACTTAAATTATCCCATCTACCTTTTGCCTCTGGGCTTTTCCTTTTCTCTTACTTCTGTAAATCTTACTCTTACTCCATGGCTTGCTGTGTAGCTGGGTGCCTGGACCCCGGAGTCCTCCTCCTTCTCTGGCTACTTCTCCTTTCCCAGATTTCTCCTTCTATTTATTCTCTCTGCCTACCAGCCCTGCCTATTTCTCTCTCTTGCTTTGCCGTTGGCCATCCAGTGCTTTATTAGACTATCAGGTGTTTTAGACAGGTACAGTAACACAGCTTCACAGATTAAACAAATGCAACATAAACAAAAGTAACACACCTTACAATAATATTCTACAACAGTCCATATTCTGTGAACATGGCCTTGTGATTTGGTATAAGAAGTTCAGTCTTGTTTCTACTTTTGCCACCCTGGCCATTTGTCCACAAAGTTGTGGCTCCTTTTGTGTGAAGTTACATTGAGAAGCTACGGTTTCTTGGGCTTGTTTGTTGCTGTCAAGTGTGATTTTTCCCAGGCCCCTCGGGACATGCATGTGGTATCTCCATGCATGTGATTTTTCTTTTTCTGTACATTGAAAATACTGAGTTTCCAATAAAAGCTTCAGTTCCAACTTAGTTTCCAGGTTTGAAACTCTGTTCTAATTAGATGATGAACCCACTGCCAACTATACTTACTATGATTACTTTATGAATTTGGTTTTGTTTCTGTTTTCTGTCTCAGCTGCCCTCCATTCCTAGTGCAGATAACTTTCTTCCCTCCCAACTTGGTCCTCAACCCTAGCTCCTGCCCTACCTGACTGCTGGTGCTGTCCTACTGTGTGCTCAACACCCTCACTCCTGCCCTACCTGACTGCTGGTGCTGTCCCACTGTGTGCTCAACACCCTCACTCCTGCCCTACCTGACTGCTGGTGCTGTCCCACTGTGTGCTCAACACCCTCACTCCTGCCCCACCTGACTGCTGGTGCTGTCCCACTGTGTGCTTTGCTTTCCACATCTGAGCCCATCTCACTCTGCCTGGACATTAGACCCTCTTGGCAGGGTTACCACCGTATGCACACACTTTCCCCACTCAGGCTCTGGGTCTGCACATGGCCATAACCCTCCCCATCTGCCAGGTCTCTGATACACCAGGCCATGTAGCCTCTCTGTAGAGCTCTTTCTTACCACGTCTGAGAATGCCTTATACCAGCCCCACGTGGATACCCTACCTTACCCTCCCACATTCTTATGTTACCTCTGTCCCCTTCATGGAGAACTGCTCACTTCTGTCTATGTGTGAATTCTGATTCTACCACATCTCGGATGCCTTTTTTGGGTACCTGTGACTCTCCTTTGCCCCTGCTGTGGATGCCTCCCTGGCTCTGGCCCACCAAATGACTGTAGATCTAAATTATTCAGAAAAGGAAAGGGAAATAAATAAAAGAGAAAGGGAAGGAAGAAAGCTCACATATTTTGGCTTCACATGTCTTTCTCACCTACTAGAGTGACACTTGTGGGTGAAAAGGCCACATGTCCCTCTCTCCTTTTCTCATATCCTAAGAGAGTATCTTACACAAAGAAGTAGGAACTCAGTAAGTGCTTGTTAAATTAACATCAGCCAGGTTAAAGTTAAGAACTTCAATAATCCCAGACTTTACCTCTTACCAGTGACCTCAGTGAAATCTTTTGAGCTTCATCAATGTAGAGGATAGATAGGGACTCCGCAGCAGCACGGCCACTTGTCTTCCAAAGAGGACAGAAGTGCCTCTAAAGGAACTTAGCAAAGTGAACTCTTACCTTACAGAGCCTGGGCCTTGATACAGCACAGTGATCATGTGAACAAATCTGTTGATTTATTTTCAAGTCATAAGTTTAAGAATAGCAGCATAAAATGTGCAGCTCTTACCTCTTTGTATCACAGATCGTAAATGATCAGAAATATGCCCTATTTTCAAAGCAGAGTTGAGTACATTAACTTCTGTATATGCTCAGTCTTACAGCCATTCCCCAAAAGTGATTGCAGAAAATGATGTCTGGAGGAGTATTATATCACAATAACCAATGGGGAGCAGAAATTATATAAGAATAACCAATCGGGGGCAGGGAGCATTCTAACTATGAGTTTTCTACCCTTCCTTCCTGTTACTTGCAGGGACAAAGTTTTATCCTGATTATTATTATCATCCATCCAAGATCATTAAATACTCAGGATCAGCTATATAATTTATGGGGTACAATGACAAGAAAGTGTAGAGCTACTTGCCCAAAAAATTAAAAAGAGAAGGAAAGAAAAAAGTCGTCCTCTGATAGTTCTAAGCTGTAACACCTTTCATTTTCCCCTGGTCTCTCTTAGCTTTATGGCATTTTCACTTCTGTGCGGTTTCACATCTCCTCAGACAGGTACATACCTGGTGTCGTGAGTCTTTGTAAGTGCCTACAGGCTCACCTGTGACTGGAAGACCAAGAGTATGGGGTGCACACCACCTGCTACCTGTGACAGTCCTCTTCCTGGCCTTCACTGGACAGACACCGGTATACCGGTGTAGCTAGAGTTTTCCCGCCTGGCCCACAGTCAGGACAAATCTCTGTCACCCGCCAGTCCCACAGCCGCTCAGACCCAACCAAGTAAACACAGAGACTTATATTGTTTAAACTGTTTGGCCTAATGGCTCAGGCTTCTAGCTATCTAGTTCTTACATCTTAAATTAATACATTTCTATAAATCTATACCTTGCCACGTGGCTCGTGGCTTGCCGGCATCTTCACATGCTGTTTGTCATGGCAGCGGCTGGCAGTGTCTCCCTCTGACTCAGCCTTCCACTTCCCAGAATTCTTCTCCTCCTTGTTAGTCCCGCCTATACTTCCTGCCTGGCCACTGACCAATCAGTGTTTTATTTATTGACCAATCAGAGCAGTTTGACATACAGACCATCCCACAGCACACCGGGGCTTCCAGAGTGAGCTAAACAGATGGCATGTCCCTGTGCAAACCAGGCATGTCCCTGTGCAAGCCAGGCATGTCCCTGTGCAGGCTAGGCATGGCGGCAGCTTACACCTGTAAAGCAAGCACGTGGGAGGCTGAGACAAGAGGGCTGCCATGAATTTGAGGGTAGCCTAGAATCGGGACCAAATTCCTAGCCAGCAAGAAGCTACAAAATGAGATCCTATCTCATAAGCCAAAATGGGTAGGGTCCCTACATCTGTTCTCATATTCTCTCTCCCTCTCTCTCCCATCACACACCCCACCGTGTTTGTATCAATGTTGGTGTCTGTCAGGTACTCACAAGTCCTATGAAAATGTAAAACTAGGTTTGGTGTACTCAGTGTGGTAGACAGATAAAATTGTATTTTATTTACCTCATGAATGGCTATCATTAGGAACACAAATGCTTTGGATGACATAGGGAAAATGTAACTATTATATACTGCTGGTAGGAATATAAATTCATATAACCATTGTGGAAATCGGTATACTAAAAATGGAACTACTGCACAGTCCAGCTCTACCACTTCTGTGAATATACCCAGAGGAATCTTAAGTCAGTATATTAAGAGATACCTGCACATCATTATCTATTATTTAGTACATCAGTACTAATTACAGTGTCCATATGTAAACTTAGCCCAGGCATCCATTGCACATGAATGAATAACAAAGAGTATGTTTACACAATACTGTTGCATCAGTACTAATTACAGTATCCATATATAAACTTAGCCCAGGTATTCACCAGCAGATGAGTGAAGAACAAAGAATGTGTATGCACAGTGCTGTTGTACTGAGCCACAAAGGAGAATGAGATTATGTTCTCTGAAGGAAAATGGTTGGATCACCATGTTAAGTGAAATATGCAAGACTCAGAAAAAATACCACATTTTCTCTCTATGTGGATTCTAGATTCTATGTACACATTAAATTATTTTTATAAATAATACATTATATCCAGGTGACATGAAGGAAAAGACAAAACTGCCTGGGCAAAGGATGGGGATAGAGTAGCAAGAACAGAGAGGAGACGAGAAAAGGGTATAACGGGTTGGATGTATAACGGGTCCAGGCATAAGATGCATTTGAATATATGCGCCCTTATGAACCATTGATATTTACAATGCATAGATACCTATACATTTTTAAAATTTTGCTATTTTTAAAAAAAAATTATAAAGATATCTCATTGTAAAGATATCCCATCTATGGCTGAATGCTGCAAAGTCACTCATTCTCTGCACATTGTCTTTGCCAATTATCATCTATTGCAAGAAGAAAGTTCTCTGGTGAGGGCTGAGTGATGATCTGCTCTATGGGTATAGTAATATATCATTAAGAGTCATTTTTATTGTTGTGTTCCTCCAGCAGAATTAAACAGTAGTAACCTAGGCCCATGGCCTATCTAGCATCAGGTTCTTGTCCACTTTATCAATGCCAGGTATGGATTCCATCTCATAGAGTTGGCCTCAGATCTAATGTTAGCGAGTAGCTGCTTACTTTATAATGTCCGTGCCACTATTTTTGCAGGTGTGTCTCTGTGGTAGGTCACAGAGTTTTTTTTTTAAAAAAAAATATAAAATAGGTTAGGAAAGGTGACATTCAAGCAGAGGTCAAGAGAAGTGATGGAGGAATCCAGGAGGATACTCAGAGAAAGAAAGATGCATGAAAGGACGAACAAATCCGTGTTTTCCTCAGTAAATGCTATGTATTTCAGATCCAGTTTCCCAGGATCCTATCACCCCCATCCCACCTCTCCCCACATTACTCATCTTATTTTTGGAATCTCTTCCACCATATCCCTTCCCAATTAAGTTAGCCCACGTAAGAGTTCTGTCTTCTCTCACTCATGTAGAGAGGCTTTTAGCTCCCTGCTCCAAATCTCTCTTCCCTCTGCTCTTTATGATGCTGGTGCTGTAGTCTCCCACATAGCCAATGATGTCTTCTCAGAAATCCAGTTGTGTGGTTACATCTCACCAAAATGTGGAAGTATAAAACCACATGCTATCCCCAAATGCTTTGTGCTGTCCACTCTGTCCTGTGATGGAGCACTTCTTGCCCACTTGCCTTAAGTCATCCTGTGATCTCTACTCTGTCTCGTATTATTGAAGACCTACTCTTAGCCTCAGCCAGTGGCATCTTCACTTGGAAGTCTTTCATCTCATTAGGATTCCCTACGTGGTCTCTGTTTTCTATAACATCCCTCTGCACATGGAATAAAAAGCTATCCTTAAGTCAGGGAAGCCTTCTTATTCATCTCTATAGTCACCACGCCTGTTGCTTTGCACTAAATAAACACTGAAAGCTTGTCTGTTGCATTCAGTAGTCATGAAATTAATATTATCAATAGCAGTGGTATGAAATCTTCAAATAATATACTTGGAAATAATGAGAATTAAAATAATTTGAATTAAAAAATAGTGATTGTTGAGGGATACTGTTTTTGCTTTCTCTTTTTGCTCCAAGTGCCTCATGAAGAAGCAGAGCAGCATGGAGCTGTGTGCCAGATGACAGTAATCAGGGAACACTAACTCAGAATTGAGATGCTTCTACCTCCCCATGCTCTCCCAGCCTGGACCTCTGGATCAGGCCAATAAAATGTGCACTAACACTCCAAGCGTTCCTGGAGTCACTGCCACTCTCCCAGAACTCAGGTCAGTTTGAGGTCTCAGAATTGCCCTCATCAATTTTCAGGTTAGATCAACTACCAGTAGGTGGCACCAAACTTCAGACTAGGGTAGGTGAAACTCAACCAAAAAGCTGCTCAACCCAGATGGCTAGCTGTCCAGCTTACCTCGGTCATTTTGGATTCTTATAGAAGTGCAACCCTACATTCTACACAGCTAAACTTTCTGGAAAGTATTTATGGCACTATGGCAGAGTCTCATTGTGCCATTTCCTAAGATCCTACTGTAGATCAGGTACCGATTGCAAGCTTTATCTTTAATGCTCACAGCAGCCTGTGAGGCAACAGGGACTGGCATTAGTCTCCTGTTTGTGAAGACCATGATGCTGAGAGAATCCTCTCTCCCCAGTATTGCACAGCTAAGTGCCAGACCTTAGAACTGAACCCTAACACCCATGCTCTTTTCATGGTCCACTGTGCTTCTGAGTGAAAGAGTGGAGGAGAAGGAGCAGTAAACGGGTCATTGCAAGCTCTCTCTATCCCATAGTTGCCACTCTGCTCAGGAAAGAAGTGCCTCTAGCCAGTTCTGTCCTTCCTTCTCTGATTGTCCTGTACACTCTGACTTCGCTAGTATCATTATGGAGTCCTCGGAATTCACATGTGGGACGACGTGGAGAGGTAAGGCCTTTTGGAAGCAGTTAGGTGAAGATTAGGCCTTGGGATTTTCCTTGCTCATTGACTCCTATGAAGATTGAACAGAAGGCAGCCATGAGCCTGACAAGAAGAGGACCCACACCAGAGCCCTGCCGTGTTAATGTGCTATCTCAGATGGCCAGCCTCCAGAGCAATAAGAACCAGTGTTTCTTGCTCAAGTGACTGAGTCTCTGGCATTTTATTATGGCATTCCAAGGAGTTGAAGGAAATTGTATTCTCTGGGCAGGTGCAAGTAAAGTCTTTAGCTCATCAAGACCTGGACCCAGAAGCAGGCTCACAGGAGCATTTCCCAGTCCTAGACTGTCCCTTCTGTATATGTGGTCCCTCTCTTGCTTTAGTATTTGGATTTTCCACTAGTTTGTGACTTTCACCACTGATAGCCTTGTCCTCCATAACTTTAAATGTTTACCTGTTTTGATCATGAGGAAGTCTCAGTTCCCTAGAAACCATAGTCTTCATAGCTACTTGAAAAACCAAAGGGGGAAGCCAGAGTAACTAGATAGGAAGGAAACAAATGAAGGAAAAATATAGTGGAGGGTAAGTGTAAGGAGAAAGGAGATAAAATTATAAAGCAAAGGTTCTGAAATCACAGCGAATTGTTCTGCTTTGGTTGTGTTTAATAAACTATTCTGCCCTTGTTTGCAGTAAGGATGTTGGAGCATTATTATATTATTATACTTGAAATGCAAATTATAGTCTAACCTTTGTTGCTTTTCTAAACTCTTTAATTGTTTAATTTGTGGATGAAGGATATTGTTCTTGGGTTTTATTGGTTAAGATCTAAAATTATCTACACCCACACAGCCTCCTGTCTACATGAACAAGGCTCTACTATTCTACTGTCTTGTCAGCAGGATTTTACTGTTCCAAGAAACTCTACACCAGAAAGATGAAATCATTATGCTAGTTAGATTTCATCAACAAACCTAGACATAAGAGAGGCTCATAGAAGAGCTCCCTCCATCAGATTGGCCTGTCTGTGGGGCATTTTCTTGATTGCTAATTGATGTGGGAGGGCCCAGCCACCCCTGGGTGTGTGGTCCTGGGTTGCATAAGAAAGCAGTATGAACAAGCCCTGGGAAGCAGCATTCCTCCATGGCCTCTGGTTCAGTTCCTGCCTCCAGGCTCCTGTCTTAAGTTTCTGCCTTGACTTCCATCCCTAATGGGATGTAAGCTGCAGATGAGTTAAACCTTTTCCTCAGAAAGTTGCTGTTGGTCAACATGTTTGTTACAGCAATAGCAATCAGAGTTGGACAGTGATAAACACTTCCTTACTCCTTTCAAGGACTTTTTGAAAATCTATCCAGAGGGACATTGAGCAGTCTGCCATTCAATAGGTAGCATTGGCTGGGGACCCTCTAGTCTAAAATTTATTTCAAAGCCCACACCTCCTGTGTCTACCAATCCCAAACTAACATATTATCTTCACCAACTCCCAATCAGATCAGTCTCTATTGTAAGATCTGCAGAAATCCTCAAGTCTCTCATATCTCACTGTTGAGTGGGACAGGGGTGTGTGTCAAGGAAACAACCTCTTGTGGCACTCCTCACAGTAAACAAACTTTGTCTTTTCAGGAAATTTAATAATAATAATAATAATAATAATAATAATAATAATAATTTTGTTCAGTTTGGGGAGAGTCATCATTCCACATGGAAGTGACTGAAGCCATTTTCTTTCTGTTTCATAACATGTACCCTAAAGGTCTGATTTTGTCTGGGAAATAGAATCTAGGAAACTTTTATCTTATATACTTATATCTGTAAATCCATCATAATTTTCTTTAAAAAGAAAGCGTTCTGTCCAAATCTTACAACAGAATCACAGAAATGAAAAAAAGAATTAATCATTTTTATCAGAGAAAACTTCGTGGAAAAATTATAAAATCATTATAAATGCAATTTATCTGAAGTTATATTTCAAGATTACATTATTTTCTCTCTGGCATTCAGACACCTGAAATTCACATTAAAATATGTTGGTGAACAATTCTCATTCTCAGAAGTACCTTTTAAAAACTGCAATATTTCATAAGAACAGCATAAAATGAAAATAATTGACTGTCTCTTGCCTTGTGGGACTCAGCTTTTAATCTAAATAGATATGAAGCATAATGACATTCATCTATATGAGACATTTGTAGACTTAAGAGAAATTAAGTCACAAGACTGCAAGACCAGTTCATAAATCAGCAAATCAGATGGATGGGTAAAACTTTCCCAGAACACTACCCAGGGGTTCCAAACTCCCTTGCAATTTGTTACCAGTTCTGTGTATCTTTTTAGAGGAGGTTCATCTCCTATTGAATGTTTGGCAAAAAGATTGTGGAAAATTAGAATTTATAAGAGCTTGTAACATTTATGCCATTTTTGATTTAACAATTTAGATGACTTGTTCAAAAAATTACCCCTGATTTTCATTTTCTTTGTAGTTTACTGAAATGCTGCTGCCATCCGGAGATCATAAAAGCACAGCAGAGACACTGCCACACCACCATTAAGGCCATACGAAAAAGCAAAATGTTGCTGCTAAAAGTATTTTTAATGACTTGAAATTGCTTAGAGTGCTTTTAGAAGTAAAAAGGGTGCTGATTTATTTAGCTGGTATACTTACCTAAATTAATTTGGCAAGACTACTTTAGTCCTAATCCTCATACAATAAAATTTATATGTTAATATTTTTAAATGATGCATCATTTTCCCTAGTGGAGATAATATATTGCAATGACACAAATCTACCAGCAGTCACTTAAGAAAGAGGTGAATTAACCCATCACTTGGCTATGAATAAAGGCTTCATTTCTGTATAGACTGCATTTTGTGTTTCTGTGTGACCTTGCAGATCACGAGTCACTAGGTGAACCACTAGTGAGAACAAATAGAAAGCCAGTCCATTCTTAATTGCTCTTGGCAAGAGTTTCTAGAGAAATACAGTAGGTTTTCTTGCATAATTTTGTCTTAGTGTTTTTATATGTTTTAAGAAATAATTTTTATAGGTCTTTCTAATATGTATATTCTTTACTACTGATTGGATGTTAATGAAATTCTTTATAGAGACCACTTCCATTTCTTTACTCTTTTAATAAACATTAACCAATAACAAACATATAAATATATTTTCTGACTGGATAGTGTGTCAGGACACACAGACTCTGTTATATATGCATTATTTATTATGTTCCTTATCATGTGCTTTTCTTCAGGTTTAGGGTCATGGCCTTTACATTGAAGATAAACATCACAAGAGATACCTTTAAAACTAGGAAACACTTTGTTACACATCTTAGATAAGTGCATTAGGCTCACACAGCTGACTTATAATTCATTTTAACTATGTTCCAAGTACTGTGACGTCTGGTCTGCCTTTTAAAGTTGGTTGTCTTGATTGTTTATTTAACTAATACCTCCCCAAAACAAAAATACTTGAATGCAAAGTATCTGAATCTGTATTGGTGTGACCTAAATGATTGCATACGTCCTAACTGTCTTATGCTGAAGTCCTAACTCTCAATGTGAATATCATCCAGAGCTGGGGAGTCTGAGAGATGATTAGGTCGTGAGGGTGGTGCCTGCATGGAAGGTGTTAGTTCCAGTCTCAGAAGAGCATACAGTGAGCAGAAGGCCACCTGCAAGCCAGGAAGAGTTCCCTCACCACAGTCACAAATCTACCAGCACCCATGCTCTGACCCTGGGCTTAATTTCCCCAGCTTTAAGGGTAAATATTTGCTTTTGTTAATATTTATGTGAGCCAAAATGACTGAGGCTCATGCATACCACAAACAATAACAAAGGTACCTTAAAACAAAGCTGGGGCTTTCTGTTAGACGGAAATTTTATGTAATAGGGATAATGTCCCTTGCTCTATACTTCCTTCAAGTATGAAATGTATTAAAATTATAAGGACATCAATTTGAAAATAGTTTCATATATTTTGTCTGCAATCCCCGATGTTTCGTATAGAGAGGCCACATCATCTGCAGTCCTGTTTTTCAGTATAGAGAGGCCACATCATCAGCAGCCCTGTTGTCCACCCCGCTCCCCTGGCTGTAAAGCTTTGCCAGTCCCAACAGAGCATGCTCAGGTTTGTCCTTGAATGCTTTCATCACAGAGGAAGTTAATTGTGTCAGTTTTATATACTACATATTTTAAACAGGACCATGAGTCTTTCTTCTGTGCTTTGGAGTTGTCTGCTTGGATGAATCTATCCCCTCTCTCCCTCTGGCCTCCCTCCCTCCCTTCCTCCTCCCCTCCCCCCTTCCTCCCGCTGCCATTTACAGTGCTGTTAAGCGAAGGCCTCATAAGTACATCAAGCAGCAGCTAGATACCTCAGGGCATCTATTCACGTTTTAGCCCTCGTAGGCCAGGCATTTGCCTATTTCTTTCCTTCTGTTCCGCTCCATGTTAGTACCACCCACTTGACTCTGCAGTGCTGAGACTGTGACAAGAGGGTGGCAGGCAGTTTGTAAGGTGGCAGACCCAAGACAGCGTTGCTTTCACAGGCCCTAAGGTGAGTGTGTTGGGGCAGGAGAGGCGTTATGACACCGGTATATTCAGGCAGCCTAGGCAGCTTGCACAATCCCTGGCATAGTTGTCAGGGACTTTTAGTAACTCGATTATAAAATCATCCCAATAATAACCTTACATCACACAAGATGACTGCAGTAGAATGGATTTTCATGTTCAGAAATCGTGTGCATTTTCCCAGCATGGTACCCACTCACCTAACATTTTACGCCACATAAAACGATAAATTATCCAGTGTGATCTAGAGTCATCAGACATAAAAAAAAGTTTTATTGTACAGTATTTTAAAGTTTACTAACCATTATATAAAATTAATAAGATAGTTTATACAGTTTCTTGCTTTATTGACTGTGGGTAATAACCTGTAGGTGGGAATGATGTGACTAATAGCTTTTAAAAGAAACTTACTGAAACTTCAGCAATGTATTGCAGTGTTTTTCGAGTTTATTTCACTTCTGAAGTCTTAGGAGAATGGTCAGATACCAAGTTGCTTTCTTCACTGAATATTTCGTGGAGAATTTTCTTAAGCGAAGGGGGGGGTTTCTAATGCATAATTTTTTCAGCAGACTGTTGAAGTTGAAATTCCATTTCGAGAGTCAGTCAGCTTTGTTTCGTGCTGTATTTTTAGCATCCCGAGCTCCTGAGCAGCATTGCTCTAATTAATAACTGTAGGGTGAGCCGGTTCCACTGCTGCTTTTCTATTAACTGCAATTTCCTGTAGGAAATTAATAAAGTGAAAGGAGGGTGGCCGGCAAGAATGAATAATGCTACATGTGCAAGTCACTCAAATTCATCAGAGTAGAGTAAGCACAGCTTCTGTTCAAAGAAAAATCAATATTGTAAGAGAAACTACTGTAAACTTCCTCAATCAATTCTTTTTTAACTCTTTTTTTCCTTTTATTGAAAATAGTTTTTTTCCTCACAGTGTATATCCTAATTTCCATTTCCTCCCCCTCTGCCCTTCCTCACTCCTCCCCTCCTCCCCTCCCATCTGGATCCACCCCTTTCTGTCTCTACTTAGAATTCCAATAGTCTTCTAAGGGATAATAATACAATACAATATAGTAAAATAAAAAAAAATACTAACCCATCAGAATTGGACAAAGCAAACAGAAGGGAAAGAGCCCAACAGAAGGGACGAAAAAATAGACTCACTCATTCACACACTCAATAATCCCATAAAAACACTAAACTGGAAGCCATAATAGATAAGCAAAGGATGTGTAGGTTAAAAAGGGAGAATATAATACATGTGTGTATATATATGCTAAAATAGAAAATAATAAGATAATTTTTTAAAAAGAAAGAAAAGCCCTAACATGACATTATGAGACTAGGAACCTCCGAAGATGCCACTGAATTTGTTTTCTGTTGACCATCTACTGTTGGGTGTACAGTCTACCCAAAGAGTAGTTTGTTTCCCTAGTGAGACTCCCTTGGAGGCAAGTAAATTTTCATTTACAAGTGGCTTATCAGTTGCAGATGGCTTCTGGGTTAGGGGTGTAGCCATGTGTCCACTTCTCCTTTCAGCTCTGGGACCCCACCTGGTGCAGACCCATGAAGGCTGTACATGCTGCCTCAGTCTGTGAGTTCATACGTACATCAACTCTGTTGATTCAGAGGGCTGTGTTCTCCTGGTCTCCTCCATCCCCTCTGGCTCTATACTCTTTCCACTTCCTCTTCTGGGGGGTTCCCTGAACCCTGAGGGGAGAAATTTGATGGAGACATCCCATTTAGAGCTAAGTGTTCCAAAGTTTCTAACTCTTTGCATAATGTCTGTCTGTGGGTCTCTGGCTTTGTTTCCATCTGCTGCAGGAGGAAGCTTCTCTTATGTTGGCTGAGCAAGGCACTGGTCTATAAGTACAGCAGAATATCATTAGGAGTCTTTTACTATTATGTTTTGTGTTTGTTTTTACCCTAGGTCCCTATGCTGGCTAGTCACAATGTTGGGTGTAGCCTCTGTCTCATGGAGTGGGCATTCAGTCAAATCAGAGATGGTTGGTTACACCATAAGTTTGCACCATTGTTGCACTAGCTTCTCACATACATTCACCATTTCCAATCATTGGCTTTGTGACTGGTTTGGTGTTTATGTTTCTCCTTTGATAGCGTGCAATACATTCCTGTACTAAAGATGCTAGAAAATGGGGGTAAAGACTCTTATGTAGGCACCAGCTCAACTTCTCCGTGTTCAGTGGGTTGTGTGGTGTTGTCTTCAGCAGTGGGACCTTGTCACCAGTTTGTGGAGAGCAGTCTATAGTCTTGGTAGCAGCCTGGATTGTTTGGGGATTCCCAAAGGACCCTTCTGGCCAACAATTCAGTGTCATCAAATCCAGGAACTGGAAGCTTCGTTTGGTGATGGGAGATGGCTGGTTAGGACTCTGTCTCCCCCATTATTTGGTGATTTTAGTTAGATTGCTGTACCTATGTATCCATTTGAGGAAGCTGCTATTCTCTAGTTTTAGGTTTCCATACTACCCCTCAAATGGCCCTTAATTTTAGATATCCCTCCCCATATCCCCTCCCTCTCCCATCTCCACTTTATTCTGCTGTCCCATGCCCCCATCCATCCATAACTGTCTATTCCATTTCCCTTTCCTAATGAGATGTATCTGCCCGCCCCCAAGTCCCTTACTCTAGCTAACCTCTGTGGTTCTACAGAGTGTAGCTTGGTTATTATTGACATATCAGCTAATATCCACATATAAGGAATACATACCATATTTGTCTTTCTGGGTCTGGGTTACCTCACTCAGGATACTTTCCAGTTCCATCCATTTACCTGTGAATTTCATGATTTCATTTCTTAACACTTGAGTGTAAATGTACAACATTTTCTTTATCTGTTCATCTATCGAGAGACATCTAGGTTTTTTCCTATTTCTGGCTATTATAAATAGAGCAGCAATTAGCATGGTTAGGTAAGTGTCTTTGTGGGAGTATGAAGCATTCTTTTTAGTATGTGCCCAAGAGTTGTAAAGCTGGATCTTGAGATTCATAAAGAGCTGCCACACTGATTTCCATAGTGGCTGTACAAGTTTGCACTCCCATCAGCAATGGATGAGCATTTCCCTTACTCAACATCCTCTCCAGCATGAGCTGTCACTTGTATTATTGATCTTGGCCGTCTTGGCGGGTATAAAATGAAATCTGAATATAGTTTTGATTTGTGTTTCCCTCATAACTAAGCATGTTGACCATTTCTTTGTTTTTCTTCCATTTGAATTTCCTCTTTTGAGAACTTTCTCTTTAGATCTGTACCCCATTTTTAATTGGGTTATTTATTTTCTTGATATTTAGTTTTTCTAATCCCTTATATATTTTGGACATTAGCCCTCTGTTGGATGTGTAGTTGGTCAAATCTTTCCCATTCTGTAGCTGGTCGCTAGTCACTTTATCCCAATGATGGTCTTCTTCTTAAGTCAAATTTTACAAAAAATCAGATATCATAAATAGTTAGCTTTAATAAAAACAAGACATTGAATTGATTGGTTTAAATTAATTTTTCTAAGGAATATAATTTAATGAGTAGAACATTAGATTCTGGACACCTGCCTGAATTTGAATTCTGGCTCTGTGTCTATCAGCAATGGAACTTTGGGCAATTGATCTAAACTTCTGTACCTATTTATATTCAAAATGTGGTCTATAAAATAACCTGTACCACTGGGTTGATATGAGGATTGAATGGCTTAAAAATATATACAGTGCGTGAAATATGGGAAATAATTTGGTAGCACTTAGCATTTGTTTTTTATCTTTAATATTAAAATTCAAGAGTAATTATCTCTTTGTTCAGCTCTACCTACAGCCATAGAAGTCAAATCCTCAGATAAGAAACCTTAGTTTTAGGAGCACTTCCTGGCTTGCTTTGCTTCTTTGAACCTCAGTGGAATTTGTCTTTCGGGACTGCTAAGGGTCCGTGTGGCTGTGTTCACACACTTGTCAGTGAGTACCAAGCTCCAGTTGTCTGTGATTGTCTCTAGTGAGTAAGAGGGTTCTTCCTGCTGATATTCACAACTTTCTGTGAAGAACTCAGAAAAAGCTTAGCAGTTGATAAAGGAAACAGAAATGACTAGTTCTCACATCTGCAACCCAGACTGTGGGAAAGGTGGGCCCTTCTAGGCATGTTGCCTTTTCACGGGGCTGCTGGGCCTCACCTACACTCAGGTTGCTCTCCGTATCATAAAGCACAGGCTGAAGGCTCCCACTGTCCTAACTACTGTTTGTTTATCTGCTTGGTTGTATCAATGACGTTTAGCTCTGGCTTCCTTGTGGCATGGAGATGCAGCCTAGGTGTCAATGGACCTCAAACGGTCCTGTTCCCTGTTTCATGTGTTCATGTGATCGTCTGAGTATGTCTTGTGACTAGCATTAGATCTGTCATTTTTAAATCACTCCATCTTTCTTAGCCATATGAATTATCCAGCTACTCATGGATGACTAAAACTAACGCTAATAAAATTACTAAAATAAAATTTGAGTATTTTCTCCCTTGCTAGCACTAGCTTAAGTGGACTACACTGAGGAAAACATTACTTAGAGAATGTTGCTACTGTGTCATGTTTCACACTGGAAACAACTTTGCCAGCAGTTTCTGAGCAATGTCTTTTTTTGGTGCAGAACCCTTAAGCTGTCTTTCTGACGCAAGCACACTTCTTTCTATTATAAGTAGAATGTCCTTACTGTGGATATTCCATAATCTACTCACTCACCACTTGATGGATTTGCCTTTTCTTGTTTTGAGCCATTACAAAGTTGCCGTTGACTGTTGTGTTCAGGCTTTTGGTGGGCACCAGTCTCCACTCCTTGGGAAAATGAGAGTGATACTGCCATCTTGTGCAAAGAGTACATGTTTAACTCATTCGAAAATGCCAAGAGCTGCTCCACCACCCACCATCAGAAATGTATGAAAGTTTCAGTTGCTCCATATCCTATAAATACTTAGTCAAGTTTTTTAGATCTTAGTCACTCTATTATGGTTCACGTAGTGGTTTGATGTCTCATTTCTCTGATGACTACTGGTGTTGAGTGTCTTTCTATTTGCTTTGGTCAAATGATGGGATGCTGTGTCAGCTAATTTTGATGGTGTTCAATTTGTTGAATTGGTTTCTGTTTTTTATTTGATGTTAAGCTTAATGATAAATATGTACTCAACTCAAAGATTTTCTAAAGTTTCTTTCTAACAGTTTTATTGTTTTCACCATTAGACTGGATTTATATTGTATTTTGAGAGAGTTGGGCCATGTTTAATAGTGATAAGAGACAAAGCCTAAAGCTCCCTTTTCATATGAACACCTAGTTCTAGCACTTCTGTGGCCCTGTTGGAGTACCTTGACCAACTTTTGTCACATCCATAGACAAATATATGTAATTTTTATCCTATTCTTTGACAAATATAAAAATATATACATCCATGTGCTTTTTGGAATATATGTATGTGCACACACACATGTATGTTGGTTATTATTGCTTCACACAAAATCATAAGAGAGTATCAAGTCTAATGTATGTTTCTTTTTCAAATTTGTTGTGTTGCAATAGATCCTTTATATTTCTTTGATGTTTTTGAATCATCTTTTCAGTTCTCAAAAACAATAAGACTACTTGAGATGATGTCATGGATCAGAATGTCTGTGACTGATAGAAGGCCACTGGCATCTGCAGTCTGTTACTTCTGATCTACAAATGTGGTGATGCCATGTCACTCACCTGGATTTTCCTTAACATCTCAGGGATACTTTATAGTGAGCGAAATCTTACACTATTTTGTTGTTTTATATATAATTTTATTATTTTCCCTAATAACAAAAACTTTGTTTATGAATATATATTTTATAAATTGAAATAGTCCCATAATCTCTCTCCCAAACTGACTATTCTTTGGCATTTGTCTCTAGGCAGATGTGACAGCTGTATACTTAGAAACAGTAAAAAGGCCCTAACATTTTATAATTTGTGGTTTCTTCACCTCACTTCTTTGTTGAAAATAGATTCTTTTTTCACATAATATATCTGATTAAGGCTTCCCCACCGCTACTCCTCCTGCCCCCCTCCAGATCCACTCCCCTTCTGTCTCTCATTAGAAAATAACTGGTTTCTAAAAGATAATAATAAATATAACAAAATAAAATATAAGATAAAACAAAAACTATTACATCAGAGTTGAACAAGACAAACAGAAGGAAAAGAGCCCAAGAGAAATCACACGAGTTAGAGACCCACTCATGCATACACTCAGAAATCCCATAAAACACTAAACTGGAAGCTGTGTGTGTATGCAAAGGACTTCCTGATGCAGATCTATGCAGATCTCTCAATGCTGCTTCAGTCTCTGAGTTCAAAGAAGCTTTGCTTATGTTGATTTAGAAGCCCTTGTTTTCTTGGAAATCATACTTTTCCCACTTCAATTTCCAATTTCTTATAGCCACTGAATATTTAAAATCAAACTTTTATATTGCTGATTGTCTGAGACTTTATATACTTAAGTTGTTTTGTCATGTTTTTTGGAGATTTCTCTGAAATTCCTGTGTAAATAGCCATATCATCTACTGTTTTCAGACCAGATGAATGTAGTTTTCCTCCTTCCTTTCCATCAGCATGGCTAGTATTCTCCTGACCTGTTGCCTTGGCTAGCATTCCTAGTGTATTGTTAGTTTGAAGTAGTTTTAGCCAAATCCCTTGTCTCATTTCAGATCATAGAAGGAAATGATTAATCTTCTCCCATTTGGTTAAACTTATTTTTCTAAGATATTTTTATATATTGGTGTAATTACTAAGGCCACTCCACGTAGTTAAAAGAAGATTTATTTAGTGGGTAACTTACAAATGAAGGAATAAGTAGGTGGCGGGTTCTGGAAAAGACACAGCGCAGTCCGGCGGTGTTCTCTGGAGAACTCTCCTCGGTCTACCTCTCGCGTCCAGGTCCAGGAAACAAGAGAGCGCCGCACGTCCCGATCTCAGGTCTTCAGGCCCTCCCTTAGCCCCGCCTTGTAGGCGTGATAGTTACGGAAGCCTTATTGGGGATTGGAACTTCCAGACCAAAGCTGGAATGGCTACCCACTACATTTATATTTTGGAAAATATCTATTCTTACATTGCTATGAATTTTTTGCCAGGGATTGTAGTGGGTAGCCATTCCAACTTTGGTCTGGAAGTTCCAACCCCCATTGAGGCTTCAGTAACTATCACTCCTACAAGGCGGGGCCAAGGGAGGGCCCTGCAGACACGAGATCGGGATGCGCCTCACTCTCTTGCTTCTTGGACCCTGGACGCTAGAGGTAGACTGAGGAGAGTTCTCCAGAGAACACCGCCGGACTGCGCTGTGTCTTTCCGGGAACCCACAATCTACCTATCCCTTCATTTGTAAGTTGCGCCATTAAATAAATCTCCCTTTTAACTTAAAAAAAAAAAAAAGCCCAGCTAGCTCATCGGTAGAGCATGAGACTCTTAAACTCAGGGTCCTGGGTTCGTGCCCCATGTTGGGCGCCAGATATTGGTGAAATTATTAAGGCCACTCCACGTAGTTAAAAGCACATCCCGATCTCAGGTCTTCAGGGCCCTCCCTTGGCCCCGCCTTGTAGGCGTGATAGTTACCGAAGCCTCAATGGGGGTTGGAACTTCCAGACCAAAGCTGGAATGGCTACCCACTACAAGGGATAAATATTAAATTTTGTCAACACATTTGAGATGATTTTATAGCTTAAGATTTTTAGTTTGCCACTATGGTGAATTAAAGTGGTTGGTTTTGCAGCTCAAACTGACATTGTCTTTCTAGGGTTAAAATCCCTCAATAATGATATATCCTTTTGTATATGGCTGAATTCAGTTTGCTAATTTGAAAATAAATTTTGCAGTTATGTGTGTGTATAAAGTATGTGGTCTCTAGTTGCTATGTCATGTCACATTGAGCACCAGATATTCTAATCTTAGATGTTCTTTTAATAAAAGATAATTTACCTTTATCAGGGTAAAAGCTGAAAAGTCAGAGAAGCCAAACAGCCAGCCACTAGTTCTTACCTCTACAAAATCCTTAGCCTAAAGAGAGTGAGTTCCTGTTTCCTCATGCCTTATGTACCTTTCTCTGCCCTGCCATATTACTTCCTGGGATTAAAGGCGTGTGTGCTTTCCAAGCAAAGGCATGAGATCTCAAGTGCTAAGATTAAAGGTGTGTGCCACCACTGTCTGGCTCTGTTTCTCTCCTACACTGGATCAATCTCATGTAGCCCAGTGTGGCCTTGAACTCACAGAGATCCAGACCTCTCTGCCTCCAAAGTGCTAGGATTAAAGGTGTGTGCCACCAATAACTGGCTCTGTGTCTAATCTAGTGGCTGGCTCTGTCCTATGATCCTCAAGCAAGTTTATTAGGGTACGCAATATATCACCACAGTTACACTCTAGCATCAGACTAGTTACAGCTTCATAAAATTAGAGGGAGATGTTACCTCTCATCTGTTTTCTGTAGAGTCTGTATAGAATACTATCTCATCTTCAGGGACTGCAAGCTTCTCAGTAAAACCAGCCAGTTCTTGGAATTCTTTGTGGAATATTTTTAAATAAAATATTTTTCTGTTTTTTGTTTGTTTTTACAAAAAAGAACTTTGTTGCCTTCATGTATTGACCTTTAGTCATTGTAATTTTTGGCAATGCTCATAAAGCAATAAAGTGGCAGTTACAAAGTAAATGTTTTATTGAAAAAAAGCCTTAAGATGAATAAAAATATGTATACTGTTAATTCTTTGTAGTAAAATGGTAGATGTTTATGATAGATAATGATAGATTTTTTTTTTTGAGACAAGGTTTCTCCGTGTAGTTTTGGTACCTGTCCTGGATCTCACTCTGTAGACCAGGCTGGCCTCAAACTCACAGAGATCCGCCTGGCTCTGCCTCCCAAGTACTGGGATTAAAGGTGTGCACCACCACCACCCAATTGATAACAATATATAGATGATAGCTAGATTGATAGATGATAGATGAAGTGGATGATGGATAAAGGTGGATGATAGATGATAATTGATAGAGACAAATAAATGATAGACAGAAGATGATAGATAGATAGATAGATAGATAGATGATCGATAAATATAGATGATAGATTGATAGATGATAAAGTGGATGATAGATATAGACAGATAATAAATGATAGATAGATAGATAGAATTTAAATTTTAAGTAATTTGAATTTTTCCAGATATATGACTTTTCAACTCATTGTTTCCCTATAGGCCCACAGGATGAAGGCAAAATTCCTTAAGAAGGTGTGGAAAGCCCCTTTCCCATTTCTCCAACTTCCCTTTATACCCAAGCTCCCTAGGAAGTCTTCTGCTTCATATACTGCCTAAGGAGAAGAATCCTGGTGATTTGTCAAACATTCTATCCAGAACCAGTCAGGACAGAGGTGGTCAGGCATTACAGAGCATGGCGGGGACAGGGCGAGCTGGCAAGCATGGCTTCTTTCAAAGAGGGAGGGGCCTGGGGGCTGCTGTTTAACTCCAGTCATTTGTTGCCATGTGGGAATGTGGTCCCAATCTTGCCAGATCTTCAGATTTTTTTCCCCAAGAGAAGCCAGAAATCTGGAATTTTATGAGAAATCTTCCAATTTTCAAATCTTGGCAACTAATTCAAAATATTTTTAAAACACTACATGGGCCAAAAAGAAAAAAAAAAGTATGCCAACTGAATGGAGTGGGACATTAGACTGTGACCTCTTTCATAAGAGGCAGGAGCTGTGTGTTATCTGCTGAGCTTTGGCTCAGCCCACACCAAACTTGCTGCAATTCTCCAAGCACACACCTTGGACCGAGTGCACCTCAGCAGCAGCTGTCTTGCTCTCAGCCTATTTTCTACTTGGAGACTCCTACTCATCCTTCAGGACACAACCCAAATGTCGCATTCCCCACTGAAGTCCACCTTCCCTGGGATGCAGTCAGGGGTCTCCCCAGACTAGACTGTTACATCAACTATGTATCTCTTTCTAAGTCAGTTTTGGTAATTTGTATTTTTTTTTTGGAAAGCATCATTTTATCTAAGTTGTCAGTTATTATCATTCTTTCACAGCTTTTTACTATTTAAATTATTACAGCTATTGTTTCCACACCTAGAGAGGCTACAGTGACGTCTGTTACTCCATTCATGGCATGCGCCTTCTGTCTATCAGTTTGACCAGAAGGTTATCAAGTGTGTTGATATTTCCTAAGAAACAAGTGGACTGTTCTGTGGACTCTTTTTTAAACTTTGTATAAATTGATGTTTGTGTCTTTAGTGCTGTCTCTTCTCTGAGTGGTTTAATGATCTGCTTGCTTGTTGTTGTCGTCTGGAAATTTGAGTGTTGATTCAAGAGTGTTTTTGCTTAGTGTAAGGATTTGATGCTCTAAGTCTCCCTTACACATCTTCTAGCTCTGTTGCATAAATTTTAATTTGAGGTGTTTTTATTTAATTTAATAACTTTCCTGACTTTTTATGAATAGCTCTTTGATCCTTGGCTTATTAAGAAGTGTAGTTTTATTTCTATATAATTAGTGATTTTTCAAATACCTTTATGTTACTTTTCATAGCTTGTTTCTTTCATGGTGAGATAATATTACTGTATGAGTTCCATTTCTTTAAATGTTTTCGGTCTGCTTTTTTGCTGAAAATGTTGTCTGTATTGGTGCATAATCCCTTTACCCTTGACCCAAATGAATCTCATGCTTATGTACAAATTTAGAATTGCCAATTAAATTAACTTATGTTACTAAACTATCTTGTATTCATAGTTCTGTATTTTTTTTTTTGGTTTTTCGAGACAGGGTTTCTCTGTGTAGCTTTGCGCCTCTCCTGGAGCTCACTTGGTAGCCCAGGCTGGCTTCGAACTCACAGAGATCCGCCTGGCTCTGCCTCCCAAGTGCTGGGATTAAAGGCGTGCGCCACCAACGCCCGGCATAGTTCTGTATTCTTATTGAGTTTCAGTGTGAGAGAAATCTTGAAGTCTCCAAATATCAATGTGCTCATCTCTCTTTTCCCTTTAGATTCTATCGAGGTTAGTTTCATCTATTATGCAGCTCAATTATGGAGCATGTAGACCTTTGTTACTGCTATATTTTCTTGATTAATTGACTTCTTTATCATGTTATTGCTTTCTTTTGCTGTTAATATTCCTTAATCTAAAGTCTGCTTACTGTTGTTACTATTTATGTAGCCATTAAAAATTTATTTTTTCTTTTTCTTTTTTCTTTCTTTTGTACCATTAAAATAAAATATGCCAATCACAAAACTGTGTCTAGAAAAACAGTAACTGCAGATGGTCAAAACTAGAAGATGGAGTCTAAGGAGACACAGTCAGTAAAGTACTATGCTGTGTTGTGAGGACTGTCTGGCCAGTGTTTCTACTGCTGATACAAAACACTGCAGCCAAAGCAGCTTGGGGAGGAAAGGGCTTGTTTGGCTCACACTTCCACAGCTCTGTTCATCATGGAAGGAAGTCAGGACAGGAACTCAAACAGGGCAGGAACCCAGACAGAGGAGCTGATGCAGAGGCCATGGAGGAGTGCTGCTTACTCTCTTGCTCCTCGTGGCTTGCTCAGCCTGATTTCTTATAGAACCCAGGACCACCAGGCCAGTGACGGCACCACCCACAATGGGCTGGGCCCTCCACCATCAATCACTAATTAGGAAAATGCTGTACAGGCTTGCCTACAGCCTGATCTTATGGAAGTATTTTCTTAATTGAGGTTCCCTCCTCTCAGATGACTCTAGCATGTGTCAAGTTGACATAAAACTCTCTAGCACAAGGACCTACATTCAGATGCCCAGCACCATGTAAAAATCTGGGTGTAGGCATGCTCCTGTAATTCCAGGGCTGGGGAGGCTGAGGCAGGAGGATTCCTCAGGCTTGCTGGACAGTCTCTTAGAATTAGTGAACTTCAGGGTCAGTGAAAGATCTGTCTCAAAAAGTAGGTTTGTGAGCAATTAAGTAAAACATCAATATGGACCTCTGGTGTCCTTATGAGCATGACCACATATGTATGCTCACCCCACACACATACACGTGCTAGAATATGTAATCAAGCATGCAAAAGCAAAAATTGGGAGATAAGTTCGCCTTAAACTCAGTGTTAAGAAAAAAATCATTGTTAACATCTTGGTTGTGTGGAACCTTTAAAAGTATGCATGGATGTGTGTGTGTGTGTGTGTGTGTGTGTGTGTGTGTGTGTGTGTGTGTGTG
>CABHPQ010148065.1:39030-66702 GCA_902168405.1 Peromyscus aztecus
GTGTGTGTGTGTGTGTGTGTGTGTGTGTGTGTGTGTGTGTGTGTGTGATTTATTTACTGTGGTAAAATTTCTGCAACTTAAAATGCATCATCTTGTTTCCAAGAGTGAAGATCAGTGGATACACTCACAGTGTTGTAATCTATTTTCCAGCTTTCTTTAATTCCCATTTCCATAGGCTTTCTTTTTTCATCTTTCTCTTTCTCCTGTAACTGTGCATTTGCATTTGCAGTGAATTGCCTTTTGTGATTTTATCCAAGAGGACTGTCTTTATCTTTTGATTTATACATTGAGACAGTTCATTTTAATATAATTAATATAGTTCAGTTATAATCTACTAATTTGTTATTTATTTATAAGGTAGCTTGGGGTCCTGCTTGACATCTTCAGTCTCTCATATTACTCAACAATTCTCTCTCCCTCTCTGTGTGCAGCCTTTATTAGTTTATCCAGTTCTACCAGGGGCCACATGCCAGATATCCTGGCGTTTCTAGGCTGTCCATCTTCCTATTTAAATCTCTAGTGTTCTGCTTCTCAGTCACACCAAACGAATCACCTTTCTACTTTCATGAGATCCTACTCATCTGCTGATTTCATTGTATTCACGTCAGGGATTGCCACCTTCCCTACCTGGACCTCACCTACCTAGGGCTTGCGATCTTAATGTGAATTGTCTGCTTTAAGCCCTGTGAAAAAGAGATTATAGCAGAAGTCCTAGGCAGATCGCCATAACCGCGCACTGCCCCTCTGCCGCGTGGTGGGAGCCTTTCTCTCAAGTACCTCCCCTCCTGCCCCGCCCCGCCCCCCGCTGCTGCCTAGAATTATACCTAACAGAGTTTACATAGAACCCCTTGAATTATAAGCTTATGTTTTTGTTTCCTAGTGTTTTGGAAATAGAGTTCCAAAGGAAGATTGGCTTTCAAATGGATAATGTTCTTTTCTAACTCAGCACACCTGTGTACTGGGTCTAGACAACTGAGAGTGAGATCGTGAAAGCCCCCCCTTGCTTTTCACCAGTGGCAGCCGGGGGAGAATCGCCGGCCAGGCCCCAGACCAGACTCTGTGATGTCACACCGGATGTCCCTGCTTGGCCCTCAAAAACATGTCTTCTGTATTAAATTATTTAAGTTGCTACATTTAAGTAACTTTCCTAAGTTATTTTTAAATTCCCCCAGCAGAAAATTAATTGCCATTACTATCTGAAGCTAGCAGCAGCTATCAATTGCCACTAAATAACAGGCAGGTATCTAAAGAACAATAAACAGTTTTTCACAAAATATTCCAAGACAAATAAGACAAATTATAGATTAATAGGTATTGATGAAAAACCTGTCTTTTCTTTATAAACCCCATAATTATAGTAATCATTTAAAAATATATCCTTCAATTTTATTCAGATATTCATAGACTACCTTGTACCCAAAAAGCACATTCCTTGACGACTAAGGGAAGTCTGTGAGATGCCCATTTATTCCTTTAACATGATATTATACCATGCTTGTTTTATGTTAGTGCTGTGAGCATACCAGTGTGTTTTATAAAAAAAGAATAAAATTATGTCTTGTTTAAATATGAAAAATTAGTGAAGTAAAAATCTAGAGCACTTCTTGGCTTTATGTAAATGTCAGATCAAATCACTGAATGATTTAATTATTGAGCCTTCTAAATAGCCCTAAGTTTCCAATTGAGGAGCAAACATCAGAGTAGAATTTGTAAATCAGTTAATGTTTCAAAATCTTACATAAATCATCTAAGTAACCATATGAGAGAAGATACCATGTGATCAGCAACAGTAGTAATTTACCTTCTCTCCCAATATATTTTTAATTAAAAATCATTTTCCAAGACATTTCTCAAAACTTGTCATTGTCTGAAAATCAGAATGTTAGCCCTTTAGTACGGTCTTGTTTACTTATTGTACCATTTTGTGTTGGCCCACTGCAGAAGCTTTGAGGGTGACAGTGTCAAAATAGGCTTTGTAATTGAATACACCTTTTTTTTCTACCTTTTGTATTTACCTAGAAAAATTAAATCCTCTCTTACACAAGAAACAAAAGAAAAACAATTCTATCCAGATTTTCCATGGACCAAGTTAACATTTAGCATTAAATAAGCTTAATGCCACAAAAGGGCTGTTGTCATTTATTTCGTCTAGAGGTTGAACTGACAGATATATAGCCCCACAGGCCACTTCCTTCCTTAGAAGATTTAGCTTTGACTTGACTTTGTGTCTGTTTTTCCTTTTCACCTGTAGTGGCACACATTTGAGGTGTCTGTGACTCTAACAAACCCGTGTGTCATTCCTTCCCCACTGGCACCTGAGGTCACCACGACACTAACAAAGCCCCTGCGGGTCATTGCCCACTGTTTCATGGGGAGAGGCTATTTTTACCAAAATTCTGAAAGTAAACGTGTTCATTACACAGTCCCCATCTCCACTCACTCCCCTTTTAGCTGCTCCATTAGTCTGTGAAAATTGCCTTCCATTTTATTGCTTTCCAAGGCTTCTAAGAGCTTGCTTAGAAACAAAGTCTAGGATTTATTTGATTCAAAAAGAATTTTTTTAGCCACATGTCCAATCTTTACTTACTAGTTTCAGTGCCTGTGAGTAAATACCCAAGCCACAGAGCCACAGAAGCGGGAGGGTGTTTGGGCAGTGATGCTGCAGTCCTACCTGATACCTTCCTGAACTGTTTGGCTCTAATGACAGGTAGGGCTGTAGCTTTGTGCAGCATTGGGTCAGTGGTGAAAAGCCCTATTTCAAAGGGTTCTATCACCGTGTGTTAGTCTGTTTCCTTGTTCGTGAAAGTCTAGCAATTAGAAGTGGTAAAGACAAGCTGACCCCACGCCAGTCACTGAGCTGTCACACATGTGGTGACTGCAGGAGTGCTGGCCGCACCTCCTCTGACGGCTCTCCACTGTAGCGCTCTAAAGGAGGTTATTAAAGCCGTTATCTTGTGTGTCCTCGTTCCCTTCCAGGACTCCCGCCAGGAGTCTCCAGGTCCGCAGCAGACCCCTCCTTCCTCTCTGTAACTTACTGATCTTGGCTGTAACATTTTCACTACTGGTTACTCCTGTAGTGTGTCATTCGTAACTATCTATTAAGTTCCAGCCTGTGCTGACACCATGTCACCGGAGGAGGGTGAACATGGCCGCCACAGCCTTGCCCTTGTTGAACTTATTGCCTACAGGCATATCAACAAAAACAAGCACTTACAAGCCATCTCCCTGACCTCTCTGCCTGTCTCTTGTTGGCTATTTCCCTGATTTCACTGTTCCCGCTTCTCAGGGTTACTTCCTAGGCCCCCATCTGACTCTCCTCTCTCATGCTTGGTCCTGTTTTATCGGGCTTCAGCCCCACCCTGTGACTGCTACACCAGTCTGTGCTATTCGCAAACCTTCCAGCGAACAGCCTCCTAGAGACCTCCACCCTAGAATGTTTACACTCCAAGCGCATATGTTCAAATTTCTGCGGATTCTCTTGAATTCTGTGCTGCACAGCTCCCCTGTCCCTTCATTTACAATCCTTTTCTCAGATAATAGCATCCATGTTTTCATTGCCAAGTTCTAGGAAGGCAGAGAACTTTTCTGATCACCTCTGTGTGAGTTTAAGCACTGGACCATTTTTGTGTCAGTGAACAGGCAGGCTTCCCTGACTCTTGCCTTCCTTCCCACCGGTGTCATTTATTTGAGTGATGCTCTGGTCCTAGAATCTGTACCCCAAGTTGCTCTAGGAGTCACTATTTAGCCGTTAACTCTACAGCACTGTACCTGGTGTGACCCTTTCTTAGGATGCAGTTTTTGTCTCTGTGTTTCTGTCTCTTGGGAGCACTCCACACCCGTGTGTCTTATAAGCCAGATGAAGCTTAAGTTTACAAAACAGCCCCTACAGATGGGATTGCCCAGGGAAGTAGTGGGCTCGACCCCGAGGCACTGTACACCCTTTACCACAGACACGAAACACCAACTTTTCCTTCATCTTAAGGCATTCTTTTCCTGTTAATTCCTCTCATTTACAGAGTATAATTATACTTCCAGTAAATATAAACCTCTTTATAAATAATATAAAATAAAATAACTTTTTAATCTAACATCTGTTTAAAGTGCAGCAATAACACATGAGAGAAGAGCTGGTGCAGCTGTTCATTGGGTGAAAGAACCCAGAAAATGCTCTAGCTCATGTGGAAATGGCTTCCAGAATCCATCCCTTAGCAATAGCAAGCTCTGCTTGACCATTATGCAAATAGCCTTCCAGACAGTGCGTAGGACACACCTCTTTCCCAAGAGCCATGGTTTAATGCTGACAGAAATTCACTAAGCTGTTGGAACATGAGATTTATATTCTCCTTGATCATTTCAATCTCACACTTAAGTAAATGCCATCTCTATACACATAATTTACTCTACTATGATTAGTAGATTTTATTATAGCAGAATAAATGATCAACTTTCAAACCTTATGTGAATGAGAACATGTGGTATTTGTGTCTGCTCATTTCATTTACCATAAAGTTCTCAAGTTCCGTTTTTTGTGCCAGGAATGACAAGATCTTATTCCTCTTTTACAACTAAATAATGTTCCATTATATACATATCCTGACTAACAGGAGCGCAACACATCCAGTTAGGAATCATAAGCTCCCAGTTCCATAGCAAATAGGGTGAGTATATTTTAGAACAGCCTATTATGTGTCCCATGAAGAAGGGGAGGGTAGTTTGAAAGCTCCACACATCAGGGGTAAGAGGATGGAAAATAGTGCTGATATACATGCAGTATACATGTATTGGATTTGACACCCAACTCCACAGATAAATGCAATTACCATATAGCAGTTTAGGACAATATGTGCCTTTCTAACTCTCCACTTAGCAGAGTAGTTCCTTCAGGTTTTACGATAAATGGACATAGACCCAGCTGTCTTTGGAAAGTCACTAGGAGCTTTCTGCAATGCACTGAGACGTTCTATGAGTTAACAGTTGAGTTTTAGACTGCTGATTGTTTTCCAACATGGGCAGCAGACCCGAGCTTATCACATGCGGCTCTACAGCCATTTGGTTGCACTGTTCTCTCTGCCAGCCATTCCTCTTGTCCCTGGAGCGTCCCACGTAGCCTCATCCGAGAGAGTACAGAGTCAGAGGCTGCCCTGGCTCTCTCAGATCAGCTTTGCCACTTGGGCCCTGCCTCTCTGTGTTTCCCCATCCTCATTTTCTTAAATAGAAGGTTGAACATACGTGAAACACACACATCTGAGGGTGATTTCATGGGGGTGGTCAAGCTAGGGTAGCTATGGCTATATCCCTTGTGAATGTTCAGAAATGCATCAAACAGAATTTTATCGCATTTTTATAAGATTAGTTTGCTTCTGAACTTCTTGAGTTATTGGACATTGGTACTCTGTGTTCAAAGATCAACAGGGAGATATACTTTATTAAAGTGAACCTCCCCACGGAAAGATTCATCTGCAAAAATGGACGAGAAAAGCATCCTGGCTGCCCCTCGATTGCTGCATGATGGGATATTTAGCACAGCCAAAGTCAGAATTTGGGAAGACAGGGACCCCCAAAGTCTGGAAATCTGATAGCATGACTTAAACTTGATATTCTATGGAAAGTCTAAACTAAACCTGGGAAACAAGAGCCAAGTAATCAGAGCTGAAGCCACAGCTGTTTCTGGACAGAGACGTCCTAACACTGGCCTGTGCTCTGAGGTTTCACGGTTTAAATATGCATTATTGATGCCCACAGTGTGTTATCTAAGGATACACACACTAATTTAGCAGAATGCTGGCAGGCCTCGCGCTGTCTCCAGGATTATATTTCTTGTGTTTTGTTCAAGTCTGAAGGCCTTTGAGGTCACAGGCAGAGCACTGGTTGATGTTAACGTTGATGATTATCCAAAGGAATGACTACATCATGAGTTTATTGCACAATGTGGTATGGGTTTCACCCCACTTGTGAACAAAAGAATTCTAACAACATCCTAACAGCTGTACCAGCCTGCTGCCTGGGATAGATATTAAATCAGGAAGGAAGGGGAGCTCCCTTGTCAGCCTAAGGGCTTCCATGTGCCACATGTTGGCGTTGGTGGGAGCTGACATAAGAACCAAGGCAGGTGTCAGATTCTGACACCAGGAAAATACCCTGGATGCGGTGAGATGCAGCCATGACAAGAAACTCACATCAGGCTAAGGCAGTGATCACCATGAAATCATAACTGAAGAATGTTTGGGGGTGGAGGGCGACCTCTGAGTACAGTATTCCAGAGATGTTTCTTGCTCAGCCCAAAGGACTGACCAGTGGATGAGATGGAAGCATGAACAAAGGCCCCAACGCACATAGATGCAGGGGGCCTGGCGAGGGCTTGAACAGACGGCGTGCAGCTGTTGAGGATGTGTGGAAGTGCACTGGAAAGTGGAATCAAGAAAATAAGGCAGAGCGTCTGTCGTCATGGCCTGTCGGTGATTTCACTCCAAAGGGCGTTTCAGTTGCAGTGAAAGGTTTGACCGGACCAGTAACTCACTCGGTATATGTCTCTCACTCTGCTGCATAGGCCGGCAAACAGCTGTCTGCTCACTTCTGCTATAGTCTCATTTCTTGGGGTTTTTTTTTTTTAATGTTTCATATTGTATATTCTTTAGAGAATCTCAAATTCATCATTACATTAATCTCACTAAATTTTATTACCATTTCAGCAGTCTGGAGGAATTATCTGTAAATCTAGCCTTCACAGTAGTGTATGAATAACAGCAAAATCTCACCCCCATGTAACCTGTGTAAGTAGTGACGTGTGTGCACATCAGCCCAGGAGGGCTTATTTGCTTAGCATTTCTAAGTTTCTTTTGTAAAAAGTGTCACATATTGTTAGCCTTCTCCAAATTCCTGCTGTAATTAGAAACTTCAAATGTGTCTCTGCGGTGATATTTTTAGGACAGCTCCTGGCGTCAAAGGGGAAGCCTCACTGCTCCGGTGGGTGTTATTCTATAGTCATCCACACGTTAGTTCTCTTATCTGAGCTGATACCACATACGGACTCGGAGCCACAAGTGTTTACAGGTATTTATGAATGAAAGTGATGTCTCATGTAGCGTTTAAAGGGGAGAGGCATGAAATGACAGGCTTACAGAGTCCTTTTTCATTCCAATTTTCCCTGCTCACAGGGCAGGGGTTGGGAGGGGCAGTGGCACTTAGGAGCTGAGTGCATCAGAGGTTTCGAAGAGGGTGGGGTGATGGAACAGCATATGAGCAGAAACCAGCCGTGGGAATAAAGCAAAGGAACATAAAGAACAAGCAGGACACGTGAATGGGTAAAGGTGACTTTAGGAAAGTAATTCTGTGTTAAATGACCAAGATTTTGTGATTAATTTTGTTTGTTTGTTTTTATTGTGGTCAAGTTTATTTTGCTTTCCATTTTGCAGTTTCTTCAGAAGATTCTGTAAACTTTCTTTTTTAAAGTTGAAAAATCATTTAGAAAGCAGAGTGCTGTTGGTTTGCAGCAGGAGCTGAGCAGCAGGAGCTTAGATGTCCAAAGCTCCGTCACTCCTGAGTGAGTTTCCTGAAAGCCAGAAACCAGCTGCAGCCCTCTCTGTCTTACCCCACTGGTACCTCTGCTTCAGGAGGCGCCAGGCCAGGCGACTCTGCTCTCTTCCTGTGGTACTGGGAACCCCCAGAGTTAGATAGAAAAGCGTCAGCCTGGAAGGGGCAGATCCGTGACTCAGCACCTTCTCTCCTGGGCTCAGGGTAGCTTCTTTTAACCCGCTCTCTGGATTTGATGCAACAAATGGGACGTAATTTTAGTTACATTGTAGATACTCCTTTTCCTCACACTGTAAGGACTGAGTGCATTCTACAGTAAGTTCAGTGAGTGCTAGTTACTGGGTAATAAACTGGGTAAGCCTTTGTGTTACTGCTAACCCTGCCACCTCCACACTAGCAGCACCTGGGCCATGTCTAGTGTGTCAGAGCCTCCGTAGACATTTGGTCCATGGATGTACAAGTGAGCAAAAGGATTCAGTAAAATGAATCCATCCTCTGAATTATGAATATATAAAATACAGCTCGAACCAGGACAAATTCTTTTTGCTCCCTTCATCCTTGGCAACCACTGAGGTATGATTTGAGGCGTCTCTTCATTAGGAATTCAACAAGACCAGCTTTCTCATTATACGGGCAGTACACTGAGTAATAGGAAACCTGGCATGGCCACAGGATCGTGCACAGTGGCCATGGTCAATAAACATTTATTGGATGACTGTCTTGTTATCACGACGGCCGCAGTAAGCTTCGGTCTGACCATCTGCTTGAGTGGGCTGCGTTGTGACAATAATGGTTCACACTGGGTGCGTGTGCTTCGGTTCCTGAAATTCAAGAGAGATCAACACAGACCCTCTGTCAGAAAACCTGGCAGTATCTGTGAATCAGCTGCCTGTCAAACTGAGGTGCAGACGTGTGGCTGTTTTTGCCTGGCACTAGGGACACTCAGAAACATATGGAAGATGCTGTCACAACCAGACTTTTCCCCTGGGGGAGCCTTAGCCAAAACTGTCCGATGTCATCCTGTGGCCAGTTGTGACAAGATGGCTCCTTGACAGCCCGTCTCTTGTTGCCTAATCCTATCCGTCAGTCCTCACCTCCTGAATAACTTTTCTCTAGCTCACATGAAAATGTACAGGTGGGAAGCCATAAAACACAGTTCAGGACTCACCTCTGTACCCCGTGGCTGGGAGCCACCCAGTACTGCCCTGTCTATGCCGTGGAACACAGTTCAGGACTCACCTCTGTACCCCGTGGCTGGGAGCCACCCAGTACTGCCCTGTCTACTGCTCTCTCCCCTGCCTCCAGCCTCACAGCTCTGCCATGTTGCTTTTTCTATTTCTTTTATTATATACCTCTGCTTCCCACTGTTCGCCATACACCCAAGCTGCCCTGTTGGAGTTGCTTGTTGCTTCCTTGTCTTGCTGTGGCTTGGCAGCCCTCGAGGGCCTCCCTAAGCTCCATACCTGCTACTCGAGGGAATGCTGGAGGAGGAAGGACCCTTGTGTAACCCTTTCCCTTCCTGGCAACCTCTGTCCTCTCTCCTTGTCCGTGTTTCCCTTCAGTATCTCCATCATACCTTTTTTGTGTGTTTACAGCTGTGGACTCACAGAACTTCTAGAGAAGGGAGAACTAGGAACCTGGGGTGTTCTCAACAGATTTTCTACCTTCCCCACCACCACCCACTTTTTGGGGGGTGCCTCACTGTACAGCTGTTGCTGGCTTGGAACTATAGACCAAGTAGTCTCAAACTCAGCAAGTTCTACCTGCCTCTGCCTCTGCTTCTGGGATGCTGGGATTAAAGGCATGCACCACCATGCCAAGCTTTACAATGTTCTCTCTCTCTCTCTCTCTCTCTCTCTCTCTCTCTCTCTCTCTCAGCAATGCTAAGGATTGAACCAGGGCCTTACAAATGCTAGGCAAGCACCCTGGTAGTCCTACTTCCCAGCTCTATGTGTTTTCTATTTTTAATTAATAGGAATAAATCCGGATGAGTATAGAATGAATGACCAGCATGATACAACCCAGCACTCACATGAATGCATATAAGCATCCCTCCAGTGGGAAGGATACTGGGGTGAGATAGAGTGGGGTGTAGTGTGCCCACATGTAGAGAAGGAGTGTGCTAGCTCCCCTGCCTTACAATAAGTCCTAACTCTTAGAGTCCTGGTGTTACCATGTGTGAAGTCCGAGAATGCATGATCCTCTTACCACCTCACACAGTAGCTGCCAAGATGAAATGAGATTTAGTTGTTAAGGAAAAAAAGTCAACCCTGTTACTGCTCAAAGAGACACTAAAGTTTCTGTAGCTACCTGCTGTGAACTAACGGCACCGGGAAACTTTGCCGCAAACACCACGGAAAATAAATACGATTAAATTCTCTGACAAATAGTAATTTCTTCTTATTTAAATAGTCTTCTTTTGAGGTGATCTCAGAAAATATGGACATACTTACAGAGATTAATAGGTGCAAACTTTCCTTTTATGAAGTAAATAAAAGGAGAAAGTCAAGGTTGTGGGAAACTTGTGAGCTTGTGGTTGCTACGATGAAGAAATCAACTTATGCTTCCATCTCGACCTGAGTTAGGCTCTGTGGATGAGATGCAGTGCTTTTGAGATGAAGCTTGGACTGGGAAGAGAGCTGGAGAGCACTGGGCAGGACATCCTGGCTGGAGATCTGCTCTGAGGCAGGATCTACAGTCATGCCTTCCCACCTCTACTCACCCAGGTCATCAGACCCAGGGGGCAGTGCTGAAGGACGGGCAGGCAGGTCAGGGACACTTCTTTCCAACCTGGTATTCTTCTCAGCCTTGCTTCATTTCTTCAAGACTCAAAGATACTCAGAGTTCGAAGCTTCAGGTCTTGAACTCCCGCATGTCCCAGCATTTATTATGGGCCTGGGTTTGGTCCTAACTTCTTCACTCCATTTCACAGGTAAAGAAAACATTAGGAATTAAATATTGCTGTCCTTACCATGCACATCAAAACAGGCTGTGACTCTGCCCTGTGGTTCTCTTCACTCATGCCGTCCTTACTGTCTGCACAGCCACTGCTGATGCTCAGTGCTGATGCTCAGTGCTGATGCTCAGTGAGCTTTAGTCTCTCACCCACTCTGACCCTGGACTGTCCAACCCTAGCCCTTACCAAAGCAGGAGTCAGTTTCCACATGCAAGAGAGGCCGTTAGGCAACATGAGAATTCCCTTCTCTAGGGACAGGGAGCATCCCTAGTGTTTTCATGCAACAGATATTATTGTAACTATTATTATTTTCATGGGTAAAAATTCTTGGGCCTTGGAATATTTGAACATTTGCCAAAATTCCCACATTCTATTAATTAATAGAGCTAAGATTCAGGCTCAGTTTCATGTTGAATTGAGAACCTGCCTGCAAGAGCTTTCTCCATGTCTGTGCCACACCAGAGGTGCACAGGTCACAAGTCAGAAGTGTTAGGCTAAGTTAGGAGAATGCGTTATTCTTGATGGAAAAATGTCTGCTACATTAGACAGAACATTTAAAAAGGACACAATAGAAGGTAGTAGGTTGCGTTTATTGAGCACTTCCCTACACCAGGCAGTATCCTAAATTCAAGTGTCTGTTCATTCAGTTCTCACAACAGTCCAGTGAAGTAGGTGGTAATCATTTTGTCAGTTCACAGATGAGGAAATGGAGCAGCTTGGACACATGTCAGGGTTCCAGTCTGTGGCAGAGTCAGGAGGTGATTCCAGGTGGTGATGCCTGTCTTGGTCGGGTTTTCATCACTGTGAAGAGGCATCATGACCACCATAGCAGCTCTTATAAGGGAAAACATTTAATTGGGGCTGACTTACAGTTCAGAGGTTTAGTCTGTTATCTTCATGGTAGGAAACATGGCGGCATGGTGCTGGAGAGAGAACTAAGAGTTCTACATCTCGATACATAAACAGCAGGAAGAGAGAGTAACACTGGGCCTGGCTTGAGCATTTAAAACCTCAGAGCCCACCCCCAGTGACTCACTTCCTCCCCACACCTACTCCAGCAAGGCCACTCCTCCTAATAGTGACCAAGCGTTCAAACACATGAGTCTGCGGGCCTTTTCAAACCACCATAGTGCCCGAGCCTCTTCCTTTCAACCTCTCCCCACGTTTCACCTCGGTGTGATTACTGCTGGAGCATGTCACCCCTGTACCCAGCGGATGCCTAATGAGCAGAACGTCATGTAACTCAAGTCACCGCGGTCTGTCAGTGTTTCTCAGTGTCTGCTCATCCCACTGCCGACCCCACTGGGGACAGCTTAGAGCAGCCACACTATTTCTTTGTTTTTATTATAGTTTCTAAAATATATTTCAAAGCATCTTATCCCTGAGCCACATTACTTTAGATTCTGTAGCCACAGGATCTAGCTGTCATTCTTTTCTGAACCTTTAGAGCTCGTGTTCCTGGGTGTTTGTGTACTTGTTCAGAACTGTAGCATTGGTTATCTGCCCTTTCTTGACCTCCCCCCTTCTTTCTGTCCCCAAGACTCTTCACTTGCTGCCAGACCGCATGGTCAGTAATTAGACAAAGCCTTATATCCTCACCCTCTTCAGACGATCAGAATGTGTGTTCTATTGCTTCGCTCTGCTCACAGCCTGATTCCACAGGTCCTATTTCCTGCTCTACTCTGTTTTTCCAGCTCACATACCTCTCCTGGGCACTGCTGCTCTGTAGACACCGCCGCTGTCTTAGCAGTGATCACTCAGGTACTATTCTTACTTGTTCCTGCATCTACTTCTGTTTCTGTGTTTCACCCAGCAGAGCCTTGCCTTCCTCTGTCTTTCACCTTTTGTAATCCCTCCAGCCATGGGTAAACCCACCATGCCCAGTTCTCTCTCTGCTTCCTTCCTGCATCCCAAGCAGCAAAATGAGGCTGGAGAAAAATGAAACACATGCACATACAAACACATACATGCACACACATATGTGCATACAAACACACACTGTATATTCCCCAAGTCAGTCCATTAGTCTCCTTGCTGGACACCAGTCCTAGCTCACCGTGGGGCCTTTGTCTATGGTGTTCTTATCTGTGTGGTTTCTAGACGTGACTTCACACCCTGGTTTAAGTCATGCTCAAACCATACTTCTGCAGGGTGTTTCCTAGTCACCATTTATAATGTGCCCTCCCACCACTGGGTTGTCCAAATGGTCCACTGCCACATCTTCCTTGTTTTTAGTCATTCTTTTCCCTTCTGTGAAGGGAAAGACCCTGTTTGTCTTGCCATGATCATGCCTAAAGGCCAAAACAGTGTTGTCCAAAGTTTGAATTCTACCGTCTGCAAAATGAACGGTACATGTGTCCAGGGATTGTAAATGTTAAGACGGTGTGGTCACTTGTGGAGTTCTTGTCCTGTCGCCATTCGGCTCCCTTCTGGTGAGGTCCAGACAAGAGTGTCTGCCTTTTTATCCCCCTCTTGGCTCCTCCAGTTAAGCAACACGATCGCTCTCCACACATTCTGAATGAAGGAGCTTCCCAGCAGATATGAAGCCAGTGCCAGATCTGAGACCTGAATTATGCAATACCACCCTTGTTTTTTCTCTGATAGGCTGTATACATTGCAGGGCTACAATCTGATATCTGATACCTCATATCTACTACCCCCTACCAGGTTTCCATCTTTGAAATTGGAAATTCTGCCTCAATATGTATCTCTTTTTTTTGCAGTGATAGGATCCACTCTTTATCTTAAAAGTATTGATGGAAATGATTCCCCACCCCACCATTCAGTCTTCCCAAAGGAGCAACCAACAGCCAATAAATGGCAATAGTAGTCGACATTATTGTTGTTATAAAAGAAAAGGCATAAAATTGCAGTTTGTGGAAAGAGTTTAGTTTAGGAGGGAAAGGAAGGAAAAGTTCCTGCCTTTCCTTGTGATGCCCTCTAGAACCCTAAGATCAGCTGGGGAGCTCATCCTCACCACACTGCATGCCAAACAAGGATGACCGCCTTCTCTGGAAGCTTTGACTTATAAGCTAAGGTACAGTGAATTCCTTGAATAAGAAATACAAAGAAAATTCCAGCACTGCTTACTTGGTTTTCTAGACTGCTGATATGGCCATAGATTTAGCAGTAAAATAGTTTTTGTCCTTTTTTAAAGAGAAAAATTACCATCAGAGTTGCTAGTCCAAGTAGAAAAATTATAGAGGCAGGCTGTGGTCCTGAAGAGCAATCTCTCTCTTAGAGGGTTGACCAGCCAGTATTATAGCGACCTCAGAGAACTCCGTGAGAAATCAAAACACAGGTGCATCATGACTGTAATTGCTGCATCGATCTCCTCATCTTCTGCTGTCTTCAGCTTCTTCTGTGTCTTAAAGATTTTAGTATACAAGTCTTTCATTTGCTTGGTTAGAGTTATTGCAAGGTCTCTCTCTCTCTCTCTCTCTCTCTCTCTCTCTCTCTCTCTCTCTCTCTCTCTGTGTGTGTGTGTGTGTGTGTGTGTGTGTGTGTGTGTGTGTGTTTTGAGGCTTATTGTGAAAGGTTTTGTTTTCCTGGTTTCTTTCTCAGCCTATTTGTCATTTGTAGATATGAAGGCTACTGATTTTTATGTGTTAGTTTTGTATCCTGACACTTTGCTGAACATGCTTATCAGCTGCAGAAGTTTCCTGTGGAGTTTTTAAGGGTCTTTTATGTATAAAATCATATCACCTCCAATTATCGATGCTTAGGCTTCTTCCATTCCTGTTTTATCCCCTTGGTTGCTAAGACTTCAGGTCCTGTGTTGAGTAAGTATGGAGAGAGTGGGCAAACTTGTCTTATTCCTGATTTTAGTGTAATCGCTTTGAGTTTCTCTCATTTACATCAATGTTGAATGTGGGCTTGCTATATATTGCCTTTATTATGTTGAAGTATCCTTGTATCCCTAGGTTCTCCAGAATTTTATTATGAAGGGATGTTGGATTTTGTCAAAGCCCTATTCTATATCTAGTGAGATGACTGTGTGGTTTTGTCTTTCAGTCTGATTATGTGATGGATTATGTTTGTCTGTTTATATATGTTGAGCCATCCCGCCATCTCTGGGATGAAGCCTATTTGGTAATGGTGAATAATCTTTTTTTTATTGAAAATAGATTCTTCTCTCATACAGTACATCCTGACCACAGTCTCCCCTCCCTCCACTCATTCCAGCTCCCCCATCCCCTGCCCTAGATCCACTTCCCCTCTTTCTCTTCTACAGGAAAGAGCAGGCCTCCAAGAGATGACAGCCAAACATGATAAAACAAGATACAATAAGCCAAGGCAAAAGCCCTCATATCAAGGCTTGACAAGGAAACACAGTAAGAGGAAAAGAGTCCCAAGATCAGGCAAAGGATTCAGAGACATACCCACTTCTACAGTTAGGCATCCCACAAAAACACCAAGCTAACAGTCATAACATATAAGCAGAGGACCTGGCAGACCCATGCAGGCCCCTTGCTTGCCACTTCATTTTCTGTAGCCCTGCTCAGCTGACTCAGTGGGACATTCTCCTGGTGTCCCCCATCCGTTGTGGCTCCTATAATCTTTCCTTACCGTCGTCTGCAGAGTTCTGTGATCTCCAAGGTTAGGGGCCTGATGGAGACTTCCAGTTTAGACTCTCTCTGCATAATGTCTGGCTGTGGGTCTCTGCACCTGCTCCCATCTGCTGCCAAAGCCTCTCTGATGGTGACTGGACTATAAAAAGAACCAATGAAACAAAAAGTTGGTTTTTGAGAAAATCAACAAGATAGACAAACCCTTACCAATGCTAACTAAAAGATGAAGAGAGAATAACCAAATTAATAAAATCAGAAACAAAAAGGGGGACATAACAACAGATACTGAGGAAATCCAGAGAATCATAAGAATATACTTTATAAACCTGTGCTCCAACAAATTGGAAAATCTAAAATAATGGACAATTTTCTTCCTAGGTATCATTTACCAAAGTTAAATCAAGATCAGATAAACAATTTAAGTAGACCTATAACCCCTACTGAAATAGAAGCAGTCATTAAAAGTCCCCCAACCAAAAAAGCCCAGGGGCAGATGGTTTTAGTATAGAATTCTACCAGACTTTCAAAGAAGAGCTAACACCAATACTCCTCAAATTATTCCATAAAATAGAAATATAAGGAGCATTACCAAATTCATTTTATGGGGCCACAGTCACCCTGATACCCAAACCACATAAAGATTCAACAAAGAAAGAAAATTACAGACCAATTCCCCTTATGAACATAGATGCAAAAATACTCAGTAAGATACTTGCCAACCGAATCCAAGAACACACCAAAATGGTGGTGAATAGTCTTTTAGATTATTAGTTCTTGTATTCAGTTTATATGAGTATTTTGCTGAGAATGTTTGCATCTATTATGTTCATAAGGCAAAATGCTCTGTGATTTGGGGGGGGGCTAGGTCTTTGTATGGTTTATGTATCAGGGTAATTGTTGCTTTATTAAAAGAATTAGGCAATATTCCTTCAGTTTCTATTTTGCAGAGTAATTTGAAGAGTATTAGCATTAATTCTTCTTTGAAGGTCTGGAAGAATTTTGTGCTGAGTCAATCTGGCCCTGGACTTTTTTTGTTTGGGAGAATTTTAATTACTGCTTGTAATTTCACTAGGGGTTATGGGCCTATATACATCGCTTATCTTATCTTTATTTATGTCAATAGGTTGTATATAAAAAATATATCAATTTCTTTTCAGTTTTCCAACTTGGTAAAATATAGATTTTTAAAGTATGTCCATATGATTCTCCTGATTTCCTTGATGTCTGTTGGGATGTCCCCATTTTGTCCCTAATTTTATCAGTTTGGATCGTCTCTCTCTTTTATTTCATTTGGCTACAGATTTATCAATCTTATTGATTTTTCTCGAAAAACCAACTCTTTATTTCATTGATTCTGTGTCTTCTGTGTTGTTGCTTTTATGTTACTGACTCAGCCCCAAGTCTGATTAATTTGTGCCATGTACTCCCTTTGGCTATGGCTATTATTTTGTTTGTTGTTCTTGAGCTTTCGGGTATGTTTTTGCTAAAATGAGCTCGCTCTATTTTTTTTTTTTTATGTAGGCACTTAGTGCTATGAACCTGCCTCTTAGAAGTCTCTTCATTGTGTCCCATGGGTTTGGTATATTATGTTTATTCAGTTCTAAAATGTTTTTAATTTGCTTCTTAATTTCTGTCATGACCCATTTTTCATTCAGTAGTGAGTTACTCGGTTGGAGTTCATATACTTTCTTTTGTTTCTGTTGTTGATATCCAGCTTTAATCCATGGTGGTCACGTAGGATGCTGTTATTTCCATTGTCTTATAGCTGTTAAGATTCCCTTATGTCCAAGTATGTGACCAATTCTGAGAAAGTTCATGAACTGCTCAGAAGAAAGTACTTTGTATGTGTTTGGGCGAAATGTTCTGCAGATGTCTGCTGGGTCCATTATATTTGTGACATTATTTAACTCTGACATTCTCTGTTTAGTTTTTGTCTAGATGACCTGTCTATTGGTGAGAGTTGGGTATTGGAATTTCCCTCTGTGGGTGTAGATGTGGCTGCGGCTTCCTTAAGCTCCGACCACGTGTGTTGGCTTTACAGGCAGGGACCCTGTTCGGCAGGGCAGGCCTGAGTTGTTTGTAGCACCGGCGTTAAGCTAACTGCTTGGGGCTACGGTCAGTCCTGTCTGGGCCCGGGCTAGGGAGCCGGCCAACCGGGCTAGAGAGCCGGATGCCCAGGCAAATGTAGATGTAACCAACCGTCTTATTAAATAAGAAGCACAGAGCCAATGTAAAGATAAAAGCCCAAGAGGTCAGAGCTAAGAGTCTTACCCGCCTGCTGCCAGCTAGCCTCTTCAGCCAAGAGACCTCTCCGAAAAAGAGAGCTACTTCCTGTGTATTTGTCTTATAAAGACTTCCTGTTCTGCCTTCTCATTGGTTGTAAACCCAACCACATGACCGTCTCGTCACTGCCTGTCTGTAGGTCACTCCAGGTCTTCTATGGTTGGTATTAAGATTAAAGGCGTGTGTCTCCAATGCTGGCTGTATCCTTGAACACACAGAGATCTACCTAGTTCTGCCTACCAAGTGCTGGGATTAAAGGCGTGCGCCTCCTTCAGCAAAACCTACCAGCATGCACCACCACAACCGGCTTTCGCTATGACTTGCTAATAGCTCTGAACCCTAGGCAACTTTATTTATTAACATACAAATAAAATCACATTTCAGTACAAATAAAATACCACTATATGTGGGTGTGTCAGGTCAATGTGTGATTTTGGCTGCAGTAATGTTTCTTTTATGTGCTTAGGTGCCCTTGTGTTTGGTACATGTATGTTTAGAATTGCAATGTCCTTTTGGTGGATTTTTCCTTTGATGAGTAAGTAATGCCCTTCTCTATCTCTTCTGATTAGTTTTTGTTTGAAGTCTGTTTTGTCAGATATTAAAATGGAGACACCTGCTTGCTTCCTGCGTCCATTTGCTTGAGGCTGGCTTAAGTCCCTTTCTCAGCCAATGAGAATTCTTTATAATCTTGAGTACTGTAGTGGTACTGGGGTGTGCTACCTTTTTGGGATGGAGCGGCTCATCTTCCCAGCTCAGAGCACAGTCCCGCAGGGAACCTGCCTCTTCCCGTGTCCTGCAGCCCCATCCCAGGGAAAGATTTATTTCAAAGGGCAGCTGAAAGGCCTTCAAAGACCCATCAGCACAGCCGCAGGCCTCCGCAATGGGGGTCAGCGCAGCCGCAGGCCTCCGCATTGTGGGGTAAGCACAGCCACAGCCTCCGCATTGGGGGGTCAGCACAGCCGCAGGCCTCCGTATTGGGGGATCAGCACAGCCGCAGGCCTCCACATTGGGGGTCAGCACTGCCTCCACAGGCCTCCGCATTGGGGGGTCAGCACAGCCACAGCCTCCGCATTGGGGGGTCAGCACAGCCGCAGGCCTCCGTATTGGGGGATCAGCACAGCCGCAGGCCTCCGCATTGGGGGTGGCCTGTGCATTCTTCAGCCTGCTGTCTCCACCCCACATAGATGCTGTTCCTGGCGCTACTTGCCTGTAAACCTGCTTCACACATCTCGAAGAGGCAGAAACTGTTTCCTAGGGAACCTCACATCCAACATAGCTTGTGCCTACATTCTTAGGAGCGATTATGATGATTTCTGAGCTTACTAATGTCATTAATTGCAGGATGAGCACAAAACTCTCATAGTTAAGTGAGTTTCTCTGCTGACTTTTGCCATTTTATCTGATATTTTGCTTATTTCTCAGATGAAGGTAGCTGAATGCGCCTAACACTGTGTTGGTCAGCATTTCAGTATTACACCAACGTGGTCATTTCTAGGCAATGGAAGAAGATAACAGGCAGGCAGTGTTGCCTGGCTACTCTAGTAGATGCTGGTTTGTGACTAGAGACACTGTGTCGGTTCCCCGAGACTGCTGTGAAAAGTTACTACAAATGTACAGCTTAAAACAGCAGTTCTCTGGACCAGAAGTCTGAGATTAAGAGGCTGGCAGAGCTGACTCCTTCCTAGGTCCTGAAGGCGAATGGATACTTCATCTCTTTCCTGGCTGTGGTAGCTGGCTTCCAGCAGACCATGGTCGTTCCCTCCTGGTGGACTCATCGCTCTAATCTCTGCCTTTTTCTTCGTGTGATGTTCTCTTCTGTATTATCTCTGCATGGCCTCTCAAGAGAACATCAGGTCTATCCTATTCCGCTATGATTTTTTAAATTAATCCTAATTAATTGCATCTGAAAGGTCTTTGCATTGGTCAGCTTTTGATCTCGTGACAAAACAGCTGAGAAACTCACAGAAGGAAAATGTACTTGGCTCACAGTTTCAGATGGCTCAGTCCATGATGGCCAGCCCCATCACCGTGGCCAGTGGTAAAGCAGGAGATCACAACCAGGAGCATGTGGTGGAGCCACACTGGGTGCCACAGAGGCGGGAAGTGGGGGGGGGGATGCCCTTTAAGGAACACCCTAGAGACCTCCTCCTTCCAGCAAGGCCCACTTTATAGTTTCCACTCCTGCTTGCCAGCTAGTTGAGCCATGAATTTATCAGAGAGCTAAACCACGGAGCTTTAAGCCTTAGGATTTAATGACCTCTCAAAGGCCTCACCTCTGGGATCAGTACTTCAGCCCTGAGGCTGAGGTCAGGCAGTTTTGAAATCCAAACTGTTAAAACTGTATTTCCACACAAGGGGACATGCTAACATTCTGACGGCTGCAAATTTGGGGGAAGATCTAATCCACCACAGACCAGAGGAGAAACACCCAAGGTTTACTTCCGCCTTGGCTCCTGTGTTTATGCTGTCGGTATCCTAACTGTGCTCTTAGGCTCTCTAAAGAAAGCACACTGATCCAGATGTGTGCAGTGGGCCATGCCCAATGACAGGGTTCCTTGAGGATTAATCAAGTAGATGATTACTGTCGCCAGGAGAGAGTTTGTAAAGCAGCAGGATTGAAACGAGGGCAAGGGTCATTACACAGACTCTGACCGTTAATTTTTAGTCATACTGAACACGGAGCTTTGGGATTAAAGAAAACAGCTTTGGAGAGAGATTTTATTCACTCTCCTATCCTTCACTTTCTAATACATGTCACGATGAGACAGTTGTGTGCACATGGTGAAGTCATGTGACAAAAAGCCCCAAGGGAGTGTTGTGTAAATATATTTAGTTTTGACATGCAAGGATTCCACACACTTCAGGCCATGAGCAAGTATGACAAATGCCATCTGTGGGTTCCATTGAGCATAGGGGATGATGTCCTATATACCTACAGGAAAAATCACTTGGCCTTTTAGAAGCAGAAAAGAACCCTCTGCCTCTTTTCTCCCATCACCCATTTCTATCTCAACCCACTTCACAATAAAATCAAGGACATTTTAATATACATTATATATAACTAATATATATGTATCTCTATATGTGTGGACGTGTGTGTATATTTTATATAGATATATAGATATAGTGTGGTGATATTGTGTCCTCCAATATATTGTGCACCCAATAAACTTATCTGGGGTCAGAGAACAGAACAGCCACTAGATAGACATAGAGGCCAGAGAATGGTGGCACTCACACCTTTAATCCTATCACTTGAGATCTCATGTCTTGCGTGGGAAAGACACACACCTTTAATCCCAGGAAGTGATGGCAGGAAGCAGGAAGGTATATAAGGCATGAAGACCATGGACTAGAAGCTTTTTAGCAGCAGTTAAGCTGAGATCCATTCGAGCGAGGACTCAGAAGCTTTCAGTCTGAGGATTCGTGGAAACAGGATCAGATGAGTTGTCGAGGTGAGGTTTGGCTGTGGCTTGTTCTGCTTCTCTGATCTTTCAGAATTCACCCCAATAGCTGGCACCGGGTTTCTTTTTTTATTAATAAGACCTTTTAGGACTCATGTTACAATATATAGATGTAGATATATATAAAATAGAGAGTGAGCAGGCAATGAGAGGCATCCTGGGCCAATCAGAGATATTAAGAACACACCTAAAAAGCCATTCCTGAGCATATCCTCACATAAACTATTCCCCTCTCTTCTTTGTAAGCAGGAAGTTTCCTGTAGCCTACGTATCTCTAAGAGGCTTTACCTCAGGACTTTCTAATGTTTGCATTGATTTCTAATCATCTTCTCTACCATAGAATAATGTCTGAACTTAGAACTCGCTTCCTACTTTAACTCATAGACACTAGAATACTGGTCTCATCCCTTGAGATCAAGTCCAAGACGGTAAAAGTACCCAGGAAGGACAAGAAGAGACCTTGACACACAAAGGCCCAGGCTCCCCTGCCATGGTTCACCAAACCAAAGTCAGAGGAGAGGAAACAGAGTTAGTGAGGTTGACCCAGATGAAATTGCTGATACTCAATTAATTTTGACTAAGAAAAATTACACTTGTGAATTATTTAACCTATTATAAAAATTTATAACCTCACAAGTTAGGTTTTATCATCTCTGTTTTCTGTATGGAAAACTTGAGGCACAAAAATGTTAAATAATATACCCAAGATCATGTCTGGTTTAAAACTAAGTCTGATTCACATGCAAAAAATCATTTGAGTCTAATGAAATATTTCTAGATGTTATAGTATGAATATTTCCAAATTCTGTTGTTGAGGTCTTGAAATTGAATACTCTAATCTGCTCTCAGATCTCAAGGAACAGGGGCTTGTTACAAAATTTGGTCCATGTGATCGGGAATGTTGCAGCTAGGTAGCACTTGGAATGATGTTGGTGGGCTAGCCATATCCATAGCAACAGGAGAGATGAGGGTGGAGAAAGGAGCCCTTGAGAAGATCATTTCAGTGTGTGTATCACTGTCTTGTCCTGTGGAAAATCATTGATGCTACTCGCTGGCAGCTGCACAATCCTTGCTTGCCTTTGTATAAAGAACAAATAAGCATCAAGCAAGATGATATTGGGGCTCCTGGGGTAGGGTGGAGAGGAGAAAGGAAGGGCAGAGTCACATTTGTATCTCTCTGTATTTGCAGCATGCCGTGAACACTGCATCAAGCATTAAATTCTATTTCCTATTTTGTGGTCTAGTTGAGAAACAGAGAAACAGTTATTTCAGATACTCCAAATAGGGAAGCTCTGGTCCTTGTAGGGTTAATGACTGGCTTTCTAGGAAAACTGTCATCCAGAATGACTCATTCTCTGTGTCCAGGCAAGTTTCACTCTACAGTGCTGATCTGCATTTCTGTACAAGTTAAATAAGCTCTTTCATTCAGAATTTTGACCATGTTCTTCTTACTTGTAATAGGTTGTGATTGGTATAATAATCATAGCAGAAAGTCATTTATTATGCTGGATCTATTAACATTTGATTCCTCATTAAGAATATTGCCAAATCTGCACTTCATTCTTTCTGCTGACACTGAGTTTTCACAGCGCTTCTTGATTTACTTTTATGGTAGAAGTTTCAGACGTAAATGTTTTAATTTAATGTGCACTAAGCCTAACAGATTTCATTAGGACACAGTGATTCCTGAGAGGGGTTTGTAGTGTCAGTTTGAGAGGATCTGCATACCTTGATACACTGACCAAGCCCCAATCCCAGCATCTCATCTCGGCACTTAGCAGAGACTCAGCCCTGGCCAAGAAGAGTGTGAGGGACTGATGAGGGCCCTGTCTTCTTCTCCTGGGACGTCTAGCAGTTTTTCAGACAAGCCTTCTGCATTGTGCCTCTTTGCCCAGATTTCCCTTTCTTCCGGGAATCTCCATGCTTCCTCAGTTTCCTGGCGAACTGCTCATCCTCCTGTACCCCGTCCACTCCCACTCTCAGGGTTCCTGCATATTTATAGAGAATTTCTCTGTCAACGCCTAGCTACAGCCAGCTGTGAGGGGCACTGGCTGCACCATATTCAACACTCTACCCTAATACCTACTGTTACCTTTTAAATGGAATTGTCCTGGCAGCCATGTTCCCAAGGTGGCATTTTGTTTAGTGACACATTATGCTTTGGAATAAACTAGTCTGAGAAATCGCAACACGATCCTAATTCAACTTCCTTGTTGCTGTCTATTGATCTGCTCCACAGTGAGGTTCTGTTCATATCTTCCCACAAGACTCAGAAGTTTGCCTTGCATGCAATTTGGAAAAGAAAAGCAAGTGTGCATGCATTCATGACTATCCACTTATTGTGTATGTTAAACACACCTTGGTCTTAGAGAGAGTCTGTTCTGTGCAGCACATGAGGCCCACAGATAAGAATCTGATGAAAGCAGAACCCACTGTGAATAAACGGAACATCCTCAGCAGCTGTGCTGATGTGCAGCACGAGGTGTTTGGCATTGGGATGTGCCTTCCCACGCAGAATTCTCACCTGAAAGGCTGAATTTCTTAATTAACTCAATTCAAGCCATTAACAGAGATTCCTAAACTATCACTTTGCCCTCAAATAGCTTCCTTTTGAGTTGATGGAGCAGAGAACAACTCCAAAGCTAAATGAGAGCTGCGTGGATGCTATTTTCAGGATAGCTGATTTACCATGTCACATACTTGCTATATGTCTGTGGATAGCTACCTAAATTCTTCTAGTCCTTGTATCAACACTGGGAGTAAGCCTCCTTCAGCTTTATCTTACCCATCAGACATTTGAGACAAGAGAAGTGGTTTGACCAAGCTCACATCTGGATTAGAGAACAGCCTGAATCCAGAGCGCTGGCTGCTAGTTTTGCCTCTCAGCACCAGCATAACTCCCATTGATCCCTGAAAGAAGCGAACTACTCCACCAAGATAGAGCAAGAAGGTCCTGGAGTGGCCCAGGATGCCCTGGACTGGTTTCGTGAAGGTAGGATGGAGCTGGGTCTTCTGGTAATGGACGGTGCTGGTTTCTATGCTAGGTGGGCCGAAAACGTGGCAAAGGCCCAGCCCTGTGCTTGAGCAAGACAGGAAGAGGATTGATGTGGCCAGCACACCCGTTTCTCATTTAGCACTGCTTTTCACGGCCTGGAAAGATGGTCTCCATTTTCAGATTCACACATGAAGCATGGTAGTTAAATTGCTTTTGTGCTGAGATGCTGAGAAGAATATAGATTATTAAAATTCTCCTTATGGCAATTATTTCATAGATAATCCATGCCAAGTGTTTGAAAAATACTACCAGGAATCAATTTTTAAAGATGATCCATTCAAAACCACCTCCTATCAGCAATTATAATCGTTAACCAATTCCAACAACATGAGATCACACTGTTCGGTTTTTCCTTCTGGTACCTAACTCCTGGGCTGTAAAGCTGGCACTAAGGTGGCTGCTATCACAACTGAGCCTCCTCACTCCCAAGTCCCTGCCATGTAGTAAAAAGCAAGTTTCAGTCAAGTAACATAGAATACTACAGATTTGAACCTTCAGCATACATGAATGGTTTTGGATGTGTGCCTTTATTTAATAAGAACAGAGACACATGGAGATGTGTCCTCAAAGGAAAGTACTTAGTATGATGTGAAAGTGATTGATAGTTGGGTCCTTCAGAGACTCCAACCAGTTCTGTGAGTTGTTTATTCCTTTACCTGTTCCTACAGATAGTACCTTATTCTCTCTGAATGGACTTCCAGAATGGTTTAGCCTTGTTTTTGAGGGTATTCCATCAGCTTAATTTATTTTTTTTACTGAGGATTCTCCTACTGAATGAAGCCAGCTAATGTACCTTTTTCATTTATCATTTCATGTAAGGGAAAAGTCAATCAGTAAAGAACATGGTTTCCAGACTCACCCATTTTTCAAGACTGACAGTGAAATCCAAGAATCTGATTTTGGCTTCTGGAAGCCTGGGACTTGATGATCCTATGGAATCCAACGTGTTTGATTAGCTATAAACAAACTACTGCACTGGCTGAATTCAAGACTCAGTAAATTAATTCAATTTTATTAATGTGACTAAAAAACTAAATTTTCTATCAAGCTAAACAGTCATCAAACTGCAAATACCAAACCGTTCATATTTATAGAGAGGTCTAGTAAGAATAGCATTAAATACATTTTAGAAGTGAAACGCTGGAGTGATTAATGTGCAGTTGTTTGCATTTTTAACAGTTCGCTCATATATCAGATTAGTATTTGTGAATACTATCAGACTATTCTTTCGCTGTCAAAACACTCATTACTGCTGACAGCTTATAACATAGCCGCCTTAATCCTTAATTCCTTGATTCAATTTTCTAATTGCTTTTTTGGCATGCGATGGACGCTACTCAGGCCCATGTGATCTTATTCATCATATCCCATAAGAATGTTCTTTAAATTATAACGGCCATTAAAAGTGCCTGAGCAGGAAAAAAACATTAGCAAGCATTAGAAATTTTAAATTTCATGATACTTAGGCATAGTACTGGTGCTGCTATGTCAGATGTTCTAGAGTTTGTCCATAAATTATATAAATCATAGTCACAAATTATTAAAGAGGGAAAGGACCCTGAAAGTCGCTCAGTCTACTGGTTCACTTTACGTTTGGAGGAAGTGACGTAGTGCACACGGACAGACAGTGCAAAGCTGACCGGGGACGCGTTTGTTCCAACACTCATGCGTTTTTGTGGCTATGTGGGGGGTGTTTGTGTCGGGGGTGTTTCTTGTGGTTTTTTTTCTGCTTTTTTCCTTTGCTATTTATTTTGGCTTGTTTCATTTTTGTTTGCCTAGTTTTTTGTTTGTTTGTTTTGTTTTGTTTTGTTTTTTCTAAAAAGAGAGAAAAAGGGCTTAGAGTTGGGTGGGGGGAGGCGGGGACAGTCTGGGAGGAAGAGTGGAGAGGGGAAAGCGTGATCAGAATCTATTCTATGGAAAAAATTGTTAGAAATTTAAAAAAAATAATAAAATACAGTGTATAAAATTATCAAATGATTAATTAAAATATTTTTAAAATAAATGGGCATATATATATATAATTTTTATAACTGAAACCCTCAGTTGGTTTCTACTACTCATAGCCAACTGAAGGGATGAGAGAAGCCTTGAATTTTAAAAATGTACTCTTAATAAAATTGTATATTTAGGACGTAGAGTAGACTGATAACATTGCGGCTAGAATTTCAATTAAGAACCTACGTATTCGAATTCTGATCTGCCCCAAGTGCCTGTGTTACTTGGCAGTATCAGCTGACCTCTCTGAACTCTAGTTTCTTTATCTGTGTAACAGAAAATGACACTTTCTCCTAGTAAGCCAGCTACATGGTTACACATAGCAATGTGTGTGAACTGCTTCGCAGCACACAGCGTACCTGAAGTACTCAGTCCATGTTAGTAGTTATTATTTCCAGTGTTTTATTGACCCTCCAGTACCCTTAATCGGATATTGTCATGTCGGACTGCTGGCTCGCTGCTACCCCTGTGACAAGCTTACCTGCTCCCACCTCCCCTCTTTTACTCATTCACCACAACATGCTACAGACAAGAGAAAGGCTAACTCAGGCCTGCTCGGGACTCATGGACACCCAACATGTGCCCCAATACCTATAATAAAGACTGAGAGACGAGTCCCCCAGGTCAGCATAATGCTTGGGCATTTCAAAGAGAGGACGTGAGAATGAGAAAGTTTAGGTGGCACACACCCACGACCCCAGCAGTGGGGAAGCGCAAGCAGAAAGACCATGACCTCCACGGACAGCTTCATAGCGAGGTGACACTGATGTGGCTTTGAGGGGTGTCTCTCTGACCACCATCCGTATGGTCTTCCTCTAAACCTTCACTTCTTACCTATGAGTCCGAACCCCGCACGTGAGTGAACAACTGGTCTGAGAGCATCAGATATTCTGTTGAACCCGAGGCTGCCATGCCACGGGCTTCCAGAGATGGCCTCTGGGGTTTCCGAGCAGGTGAAAAGGAACCCTTTAGCTCGCTTTGCCCTTTGGTGTGTTCTAAACATGCAGGGACTCACGTCACAAATGACAGTCTCACTTTCAGAACATAGTATGTTTCAAGATATACCCTGAAACTATTTGTGATTCCAGAAGCTTCTCTGGTTATTTGTCTTTAGGAGCTAAAAAAGACTGGGAAGGATTTGCCATAACATTTGTGACCCATCATAATGACTACTTGAAAAACCTCCAGCAAACCAGCAGTTCTGTGTGGGTGTCCATGCCGCGTGCTTTCTGAACTAGAGCTGCGCGTTACATCACTGTCAGTGTTTTCTACACCAGCTTTCTGCAGCACAACAAACAGGAAAAGCCTTGCAGTCAGTCCCAGCTGCAGAGTGCTGCAGGCAGCAGGTCTGAGCCTTATCTCCCCTCAGGGCAGCCATGGAAAGTCCACGGTGAATTGCGAGCTTCTCTGAGCGTGTTATGTCCTTGTGAAGCGACGGTGATTCACAGTTATATGTTTGTCACAAAACAACTGACAGACCTCAGGTTATCCAAAATATCATCATGTGTAGCATGTTGCCACTTTCTTTTGTAGAATTCCAATGTTGTATGGTGTTTCTTTCCTTTTTTAAATTTAAAACCCCATATTTAAACTGATATTTGTCACAAATTCTTTCACAAAACTTTTAATTATGTGAATTCCTTCCAGAAGTGTCAAAGAACTGGCTAGTAACTAATATTTTAAACATAATGAATAATTCATGTTTTGCTAATATCCTTCTATGAAAATTCTTGGAGCTGAATATAGACCAAGTTGTAAGCCAATTTGATTTTAAAATAGAATTTTAATCTCCTTTTACATAGCTTATCAACACAGAGA
>CABHPQ010148066.1:0-25703 GCA_902168405.1 Peromyscus aztecus
TGGGATCTCACTCCTGTTTGCATACTCTGCCTTGTTTGCCGGTCACTTTATTTGCTTAATTATTGTAGCTTTGATGATGACCCTTCTTCAGTTAATCAGTTCTTTCTAATCTTAATGGTTTGCTTCACATTTACTATAGCTCTTTTTCTAACACAGTGGTTCTCAGTCTTCCTCGTGCTTAGACTGTTTAATACAGTTCCTTATGCTGTGGTGACCCCAACCACAGAATTATTTTCATTGCTACTTCACAGCTATAATTTTGATACTGATATGGATATTACTGTAAATATTTTTGAAGAAAGAGGTTTGTCAAAGGGGTTGTAACCCACAGGTTGAGAACTCCTGCAGAAAGCTGGATTTTCTCAGATGGCACTCTTGAAATTTAGAAAGAAAATACTTGATAGGCTCTCTGGGTATCTTTTATTTAGTTATTTATATTGTCTATTTTATATAAGCAATTCTTCTACTTCCAAGAAATTCTTTTCTATTCTTTGACAACATAGTAACCATGATGAAAGTTGACATTTGTCAAAACTATGAAAACTTATATACTTATTGGTTTCTATTGAAAATCCCAACATGGAGAGAGGAGGAGTTCCCAAGGCCCCACCCTGAGTTCCAGAGCTATTGGCAGTTAATGGTTCCTGAGGGAGAGTCACATTAGTTTTAGTGATGTAGTCACTAGCAAGTTGCTAATGCAGAAATGGATGACACCATACACAAAAGTGGAACCCACAAGGAGTTGGGGAGGGGGAAGGAGGAGATAGGTGTGCTCAAATTATATTGTATGCATCTGTAAATTTCTCAAAGAATTAAAAGTAATAAATCAGTTAACATGCATTAAAAATCACAACTTGTGGTACTAATGATGATTAAAATGAGTCTTGATGCCTGCTATCATGGTATCAGAGGAGAGAGACCTTAATAAAATATGCTAATAACTGTATAAACAAAAACTGAAAAGAACTCCCTTTAGTCAGACTCTGTTGTCTGATGATATGTCCTTCACTATCTAACCAAACTGGTCAACTTGATAATTAAAAATATAAAAATTATGTATTTATAAGGATAAATAAGGTATTGACATAATGCCATTCCTAACAAGAATACCTAGTTTCTGTTACCTTTATTGCTGATTATATGCTCTTTGGTATAATGGTATATGGTATGTCATTAGTTATGGATATTGTGTTACCCATTTTGGCAATTTCTTATGTGCAAAGTAGGAATCCCTGATTTACCTGTTTTCTATGCATCAAGTACACACCAGGGACGGATCCTGATCCCACTGCCAGGGGCCCCTCAAGCAGACCAAGCTACACAACTGTCTCCCTATGTAAAGGGCCCAGTCCAGGACCATGGAGGCTCCACAAGTGTTGGTCTAAAGTTCATGAGTTCCTGCTAGCTTGGTTCGATTGCCTCTGTAGGTTTCCCCATCATGATTTTGAGGCCCCTTGCTGATAGAATCCCTCTTCCCTCTTTTCAACTGGACTCCTGGAGCTTGGCCTGGTTCTTGGTTGTAAATCTCTGCTTCTGCTTTCATCAGTTACTGGGTGAAGGCTCTATGATGACAGTTGGGGTATTCACAAATTGGATTACTGGGGATAGCCAGCTCAGGTACCCTCTCCACTATTGCTATTGTCTAAGCTGGGGTCATCCTTGTGGATCCCTGGGAACTTCCCTGGCACCAGGTTTCTCCCCATCCCCATGATGTCTACCTCTATCAAGGTATCTCTTTCATTGCTCTTCCCTTCTGTCCTGTTCCAGCTCAACCACCCTGTTTCCTTTTGTTCTCATCCCTCATCCCGTACCCTCTATTACCTGCCCTTACTCCCAGTTTACTCATGGAGATCTCATCTATTTTTCCCCTTCTCAGGATGATCCAAGGGTACCTCTTAGGGCCCTCCTTGTTAGCTAGCTTCTCGGGAGCTGTGGTTTATAGTCTGATTATTTTTTACTTTATATCTAGTATCCACTTGTGAGTGAGTACATACCAAGTTTGTCTTTCTGAGTCTGGGTTACCTCACTCAGGATGATATTTTCTAGTTCTATCAATTTGCCTGCAAATTTCATGATGTCATTGTTTTTTACAGCTGAGTAGTACTCCATTGTGCATATACATGACATTTTCTTTATTCATTCTTTGGTTGAGGGGCATCTAGGTTGTTTCCAGTTATGGCTATTATGAATTATGTGGCTACAAATATAGTTGAGCAAATGTCCTTGTGGTATGATTGAGCATACCTTGGGTATATGTCCAAGAGTGGTATCATTGGGTTTTGAGCTAGATTGATTCCCAATTTTCTGAGAAAATACCATACTGATTTCCAACGTGGCTGTACAAGTTTGCACTCCCATAACAGTGGAGGAGTGTTCCCCTTGCTCCACATCCTCTCCAACATAAGTTGTCTTCAGTGTTTTTGATGTTAGCCAGTCTGACAGGTATGAGATGGCATCTCAGAATCATTTTGATTTGCATTATCCTGTGACTAAGAATGTTGAGCAATTCCTTAAATATCTTTCAGCCATTTGAGATTCTTCCATTGAGAATCTCTGTTTAGCTCTACAGCCCATTTTTTAATTGGATTGTTTGGTATTTTGGTGTCTAGTTTCTTTATATATTTTGAAGATCAACTGTCTGTCAGACGTGGGGATGGTGAAGATATTTTCCCATTCTCTATGCTGTTCTTTTTTTTTATTTACCTTGTCTTTTGCCTTACAGAAGCTTCTCAGTTTTAGAAGGTCCCATTTATTGATTGTTGCTCAGTGTCTGTGCTACTGGTGTTATAGTTAAGAAGTAGTCTCACGTGCCAATGCATTCAAGGATACTTGTTACTTTCTCTTCTATGAGGTTCAGTGTAACTGGGTTTATATTGAGGTCTTTGATCCACTTGGACTTGAGTTTTGTGCATGTTGATAGATGTGGATCTATTTGCAATCTTCTACAGGTTGACATCCAGTTATGCCAGCACCATTTATTGAAGATTTTTTTTTCCATTGTACAGATTTGGCTTCTTTGCCAAAAATCAGGTGTTCATAGGTGTATGGGTTAATTCAGGGTCTTCAATTCAATTCCATTGGTCCACATGTCAGTTTTTAATGCCAATACCAAACTTTTTATTACTATAGCTCTATAGAAGAGTTTGAGGTCAGGGATGGTAATGCCTCCAGAAGTTGCTTTATTGTACAGGATTGTTTTAGCTATCCTGTTATTTTGTTTTTGTTTTTGTTTTGTTTTTTCCCGTATGAAGTTGAATATTGTTCTTTCCCGGTCTGTGAAGAATATCGTTGGGATTTTGATGGGGATTGCATTGAATCTGTAGATTGCTTTTTGATAAGATTGTTATTTTTTTTACTATGTTAATCCTACCAATCCATGAGCATGGGAGATCTTTCCATTTCTGATATCTTCTTCAATTTCTTTCTTCAGAGACTTAAAGTTCTTGTCATACAGGTCTTTTACTTGCTGAGTTAGTGCCATGAATAACTCTTTACGTTCAACATACTTGAAGTTGAGGACCTTAGGGTTCATTACTGTGGGAGCATAAAAGTCCACTACTTCTAACTACCAGAAGAAAATCCATGCCTTTTATGTTATAAATTTTATTTATTTATGTTATAAATATGAAGTACCTGAAACAGGCATCTGGTGGTAGTTTGGACTATAGCTTGCACAGCAATACATCAGTGTTCTTTCTTCCTGGAAGATCTACCTGACTCCTACATTAAAGATGGTTAGTTGTTTCACTCTTCTAACTTTACCCTAAAGTAGAAAAACATAGTTCTGGGTCCATCCTTTCCATCATTGCTTTAAACAACACAGATCCAAAAAATACTTGAACCTTGCCATAGTGCACAAATGCAATAAATGTGAGGGGAATGAGAGAGACACCAGCCCGCTGTCCAGGGAGCAGCATTTAATGGCACACAGGTAAAGCCACGGAACATGTGGCAACATATAAATTAACAGAAATGGGCTGAGTTTAAGTGTCAAATCTAGTCAGTAATAAGCCTGAGCTAATGGCCAAGCAGTTTTAATTAATTTAAGCCTCTGTGTGATTATTTTATAAAAGGCTGAAGGACTGTGGTGAGACACTTGTCCCAACCTTGGGCCAGGTGGGACACAGAAAAACTTCTGGCTACACACATACTGCAAAATCTACTTATGGGTCTCACACACTTAGTGCTGACCTAGAAAAACTGAGGAGTATATATCAAATCCTGCGATGAGGTATCTAATATTTGCATGTGTTTTATTTTCTAGGAAATGTCTACTTGAAAATTTCATCTATTTAAAGTGTTATTTAATGTTTTAAAAGACCCAAAGAGCCTAAATATGATTGATTTTGTATGACCTGTTATTTGGTTATATTTTCTATAAGTACCTTTTATCACTGTGTTATTTTACATTTTACTTTCTTTAAAGTGTATTCTGATGAACAAAGGTTTGCTAATTTTAATGTCCAAATTATCGTTCTGCTGATTTGTTGTCAGAATCTTTAAGCTATTTTAAAATGCTGCTTTCGTTCAGTTGCTCTTTATTAAATTAAATTAAGTTTTATTTTTGCCAATTTCATGCATACAGACAAGGCATTCTAGTTACTGTCCTTCTCCTGTCTTCCCTTATCTCTCTCTGTCCCCCCTACCCTGGCTTTTCCTTTAAAATCTGCCCCCCACATTCATATCTTTGTATTTGTTTTATAACCTGAATTTAGCCATGTTGTCTGTGTGACTGTGGGATCAGGACTATTGGTAGTAGCCTACTGAGCTCAACAGTAGTTTGCAGCTGTAGACAATCATTTCTCCTCTTCCAGAATATTTCATAATCCATGAGTTCAGCCAGCAATGATTGTGGTCCATGAGTTCTTCCTTCCCTGACCCATGACTGACCGTTGACAGGGCTAGTTTTGTTCTGTGTGTTCATAACAAGGACAGCTGTGTCATGCCTTGAAGATGGTATATTATAGCCATCCTCCCTATGTTATGGCTCTTACATTCTTTCTGCCTCCTTTTCCACAATGTTTTATGAGACTTGGTGTATAATTTTTAAATATATTTTTAATAATTTTATTTATTTGATACATAAACATTATTTCACTCCTACATATTCCTCTCCACTTCCAAGTCCTCACATAGTTCCCTTTAATTTTATGATCTATTCTTTAATTTTTATTGATATACTATGTATATATACATACATATATAAGCTTTTATAGTCAGCTATTAAGATTAAGATTCATATTAAAAGCCATCTATTTTCTGAGCTTCCTTCCAGGAGACTTTCTTATCATCTTTTAGTAACTATCATAGTTACCTACAGACACAATTGCATTGTATTTTGTTATGTACTTATGCACTTGGCAAATGTTTACTAGACTCATTTATATTTCAGTGCCTATGATAACCATCAAGTTACAAAGATGAACATAAAACATGGCCTTTCCTCCAAAGACTAACAGTATAAAGAATCACAGAAGAAAGAAAGAGCTTGAAATATTTCATGTCCCATGATCCTCAAAATATACAGCTTACTTGAATCATAAACCTTTTTCTTAGCTTTCTTTCTCCTAGTTTCTTGCTTTTTAATTGACTCTTCACACTGCTAACAGACCTATTCAGAAAATATAATTTGATAATTTTACAATAGTAAATAGTATTTGTTTCAATGTTATGAAAGAATGAAATTTTGGAATTGATTCACTCTAAGAAATTGGAATTGGCCGGGCATTGGTGGCGCACGCCTTTAATCCCAGCACTCGGGAGGCAGAGCCAGGCAGATCTCTGTGAGTTCGAGGCCAGCCTGGGCTACCAAGTGAGCTCCAGGAAAGGTGCAAAGTTACACAGAGAAACCCTGTCTCGAAAAACAAAACAAAAAAAAAAAAACAAAAAAAAAGAAATTGGAATTGAACTAGAACAGGACTTCTTAACAATTCTTGTCTCTCTCACAAATTTTTGTATGTTTTGGGAATATGTGTGTGTGTGTATACATATATATGTTACACATATGTGTATATACATATATGTATATATGTACGTGTGTGTATAAAATGAATGCACATTTTCTCATAATATATTATAGAAACTATAATCTTAATATGGTTCTTTGATTTACATAAAATTGTAGTTTAATAAAGATGATAAAAACTATTTTGCAAAGAGCTGTTTGTGCTCATTTATTTTTACTTAAGGAATTAATTCTTGCTTAATATTTGATACTGTAGAAGATGTAAAGAGGATCTTTAATGGTTTTTCAGGATTGTTTGCCATTTTTATTCTCAAATCATCAATACTAAAATGAAGTCTCACATAAATATATACCACAAATTATAAGAATACATTCAGGCTCATTCCATCAATTGTTAGACATTCTGTCCTAATCTCAAGTGAAAATTTATTTAACAATATTTTGTGAAATTTATTTCAACAAATTTAAACAGTTATATTTAAAATTAAACATTTCAGTGTGAAACAAATCAAATATATGCTAATGTGATTATTCCATGCTGAGTAATAATATAAAAATTTTAATGTTTTCTTTTGCACAATTAAACAGGTATATTTCTATAAGAGCCAAAAGCTTTATATGTACAGGAAGAAGCCACTGCACTTTGCAATTACCTCAAGCCAAAGTGTTCCTCACACAGTCTGTTAGCATTATTAGACATGTCAGCATGTGCACAGCAGAGTGTGCACACCATGTGTTCAGAATGAAGGCTGCAGTGATGTCACACAATACTGCACAAGTGAGCCTGCCAGAAACAGGATGAGTTCAGCAACTGATTTGGAATCAGCTATTGTTCATTTCTAATTCAGTAATTGTAGCTGGGGAATTTCTCTCCAGCTCCCAAGTCCCACCAGTCCTGGAGCCCACTTTATAAAATAAACACACAGACTCTTACATTTTTTAAACTGCTTGGCCATTAGCTCAGGCCTATCATTGTCTAGCTCTTACTCTTATATTTAGCCCATTTCTATTAATCTTTACTTTGCCACATGGCTCGTGGCTTACTGGTACTTTACATCTTCCTTGTCCTGGCGGCAGCTCCAGGAGGCCCCTCTCTCTCTCCCTTCCTCTCCCTCAATTCTCCTCTCTGTTAGTCCCACCTATACTTCCTGTCTGGCTACGGGCCAATCAGTGGTTTTATTTATATAGAGCGATATCCACAGCAAGTAATCTTTTCTTTTTGCTGACATTTATGTGACCCTACACTAAGTTAAAGGACCCAAAGTGTAAGAAAAAATAGATTAAAACTTAGAGAGGAATGGGACTTGCAAGTAGCAGCTAATTGGAGGTCAGAGAGGTAGGTAGGTTGCGTTATGCATCCAGAACAAACTTAGTGAGATAAATGTGATAGAAGATGACAATTGTTAACTATCATCTGGATTGTTAATAATCTTGACATTCATCTAATCAGTTCAATGTCTTTCCTAATGCAGAAAGAATACTTGAAAGGGAAGCTATTTGTGCTACTTTTAGTCTTAAAAATTCAATTTTTAAATTGTTTCATTATAAAGTATCAAATACCCACTAAAAGTATTTCATAAGCTTTATATTTGAAGAAAATGTTTCAGTGACTGACTCTACATCAACGAAGGTGTGCTGATGATTTTGCTGCTTCATGCAAAACTTTGTGTTTTAGCTTGCGAGGAGGAATCTTTCTCACCTGTGCAACAGTATGCTATTCTTGATGGAATGTCTATGGTGTCTGTGGTACTAGTTTGTGACTAACAGATAGTGAAACATACTGCTCTCACCCTCTCTTACACATATCTCACTGTTGTCAACTTCTCTTCTCTCTTTCTTGTGTTAGTGTAACTGGGTTTAAAAAGCACTGTCTGGGTGACCAGAAATACACAACTATCTGGTGAAGCCTGAATGATTCACAGTGGATAGTCTTCAAAGATAATGACTTTGGTGCCTCCAGAGCCCATTAGTGATCAATAGTGTGGGAGGGAGGAGCAGGACCCCTTAAGTTTCACTCTGTCCATGACTGCTTGTTGACAGGCACAACTTGGTGCGGGCAAATTCACCTGCTGCGTGTTGGCGACGGCAGTAGCTGCATCATGCCCAGAAGATGCATTTCACCGCTCTTCTCACTACTGGGGTTGGTTGGTTTTTTACTCTTTGACTCGTAGATTCTTTGGCTTTTTGGGGGGGCCCACCACATAGCTCCCAAATAAACATACATGGAGACTTATTCTTATTTATAAATGCCTGGACTTAGCTTGGCTTATTTCTAGCCAGCTTTTCTTAAATTATCCCATCTACCTTTCGCCTCTGGGCATTTTCCTTTCCTTACTTCTGTATATCTTACTTGCACTCTTACTTTGTGGCTGACTGTGTGGCTGGATGGCTGGCCCCTACCAACCTCCTCTCCTTTTCTATTCCTCCCCCCGCCCAGATATTTCCTTCTATTTATTCTCTCTATGTGCCAGCCCTGCCTACCATTTCTCTTGACTTGCTATTGGCTGTTCAGCCTCTTGTTAGACCAATCAGGTGTTTTAGACAGGCAAAGTAACGCAGTTTCACAGAGTTATACAAATGCAACATAAAAGAATGCAACAAATCTTTGCATCATTAATGTTTAAACAAATGTTTCATAGCATAAACAAATGTAACACATCATAAAACTCCCAATATTTCCCCCTTTTTCTCTAAATAAAAATTAAAGATTTTAACTTTAACATAGTAAAGCTACATACAACAAAAATAGTTATCAAGTAAGAAATACATTTACAATATTTAGTCCATTTGCATTTAGCAAATTCAAAGAAAATACTCAATTATCTATCTTTTATTAGTGATTCTTAAATTTTATACCTAATTTACTTTCTTTCATAACTAAGAAAAACTACAACTATAACTATCTAGTCTTAAACTCCATCCAAGACCCAAGAAGGATATACTATTAGTGTAGTAAACCGGAAGTGCATTGCAAGCAACTTCCATAACTCTAGAAATGACAGAGACATTTAACTGCCTGGATAGTCACTCAAAGTTCCTCTGCAACATTGGGGCATCTGTCCTCAGCTTAAAGGCCCAGAATATCTGGCAGACTTTTCAGTGAAGCAGGACATTTGAAAGACTGTCCTGTCTTCTATTGACAAAGTTTAACAGTCACTTTCCTCTGTGTCCTGCAGAGTATCTAGCAGACTCTTCTGTGTAGCAGGAATCTCAAAGGACTTTCCAGAATTTTTTTTTTGCAAAGGTCAGCAGTCACTTTCCTGTGGGTCCTGTGTGCCCAGTCAGTACAGCACACAGTCAAGCAGTCAAAGCAAAAGCAGTTTCTTGCCCAAATGGCTAATCTTACCACACTGAAAGCAAGCTCCTATGGAGCTTTTTGATCCCCATTATCCTTTTATGAAGTAAACTGGTGCTGCTAGGAGCAGATGTGTCTCATTGTCTGAAATGCCTTAAGTGAAAAAAAAAAAAAGCTTTTAAAGGCATATTCCATAGGTCTTTGAAGGGTTTGAAGACCATTTATCTATCAAAAAAATACCTATTTAATGTAGAAAATTTACCTAATATGACTTCAAGTTTGATTATTATATATTAATTACTAACCTCATTTTTTATACATTGCATTTATAAATGAACTGCATAAGCACAATACCCCAAACAAGAGTAGAAACATATATAAAATATAACAAAATTAATTTTAAATTTGTATCAACATCTCAAAATCCCTGCCAATTTAAAATATCTGAGATTAATAGTTGTCTTTTTATCCCATATTCCTATATTCCCTTAAGTGTAACAAACATCTATATCCTTCAAATAGACAAAAGCTCACAAACCAACTCTTGGGAACGTAGACATAATTTTCTCTAGACTGCTTCCTATTTTCTGTGAGTGAAGGCATCTTTGGGGGCCCATGAGAGAAAATTTGAGATAGTGACCAAGCCTGGAAAGACATGCTATAACCTTTGTTCATATAAATCACCTGTCAAGATTCAGTTCTTCCCAATCAAACATAATCCATTTTAATCTGGAAGGAATCCATAGCCTCTCACTTTCTGTGAAAACAAAAGCAAAGCCTCTCTTCCAAAGCAATGCATCTTTAAAGTTCCATTTTACAAATGCATTTTCTGACTTCCATCTTAAAGTTAAGGCATTCCTAAAGTATATAGTCTGGTTTAATTTTGCAGTCCTGTTCACAAGCCTGTGTTTGCCAGCAGTTGCTGCTTGTGCATTCAAAAAGTTCAAAACCAACACAATACTATATAGGATACAGACTCCTCATGTATTTCCCATCTTATGTGGCTTTTTTCTTTTATATTACTTTTACTCTTTCTTTAAAGACTTTACTTTGTTATTTTTTAAACTATTTCTTTCTTTCTATGACTGTCTATACTCATATTCTTTCTTAAGCCTACACACATTGTACAACACACTGGAACTTGTTCAGAGACTTTTTTCCCATCTGGACCTCTTTTACTGCATATCTCTAGTCTGTTTTGACCACAGGGAGCAAATGTTAAACTGCTAAGACACTTAAATCCTCTGTGCATGTCTTGCCTGACTCCACCTTATTTTAGGTTGATGAAAGCCAAGCCTAAAGCTCATGTCCCCATTGGTGGTGGGTGAACAAGAACTGCATTCAACTTTCCTAGCTGTAGGAAGCCAGTACCTATGCTGCCACAAGCATTTTTCACTGAGCTTACCATTTCTCTTTAGTGCTGCCCTGCCGGCTAAACAGCAGCCCCCGTTAAAGGAGATGTGTCCTTTTAGTTTTTTGTTTTTGTTTGTTTTTTCAACTATCTCAGGCCCTAGGGATATTCAAGAGCCGCACTTTGGGCACCAAAATGTTGTTGGTTGCTTTTTTACTCATTGACTCTTTTGGGGGTCCCACTACCCAGCTCCCAAATAAATACACATGGAGGTTTATTCTTATTTATAAATGCCTGGCCTTAGCTTGGCTATTTCTAGCCAGCTTTTCTTAACTTAAATTATGCCACCTACCTTTTGCCTCTGGGATTTTTCCTTTCCTTACTTCTGTATAACTTACTTTTACTCTTACTCCATGGCTGACTGTGTGGCTGTGTGGCTGGCCCCTAGTGACTTCCTCTCCTTTTCTTATTTATTTTTTCTCCCAGATTTCTCCTTCTATTTATTCTATGTGCTAGTCCGGCCTAACCTTTCTCCTGCCTCACCATTGGCTGTTCAGTTCTTTATTAGACCAATTAGGTGTTTTAGAAAGACAAAGTAACACAGCTTCACAGAATAAAACAAATGCAACATAAAAGAATGCAACACATTTTTGCACCATTAAACAACTGTTCCACAGCATAAATAAGTGTAACAGATCTTAAAACAATATTCCACAGCATATTACTTCCACCACATATTCTTTCTACCCTTCTGTGATTTTTTTTTGGAGTGCTATGCATTCTGTTTAGGACAGAACACTCAACAGTCTCTAATTGTTAGCTCCTATGATAGCCAAGGATCTCTGACTTCATAATACTCATTGCAAAGAGAAGATTCTTATAGGAATGATGAAAGTAGCATTTGTCTATGACTATAAACATAGATGTTTAAATGTATGCACTTTTCAAAAATATACAAACAATGACATCTCAGAAAAATAAAAGTCGCTAGTTGCTTTAATAAACAAAAATTAGTTGTATGGTTTTGGAAAAGACTGCACAGGTGATTAGGAGACATGAAAAAATTTCACGAAAAATAATTTAAAATATTAAACAAATGTATTATTACAATGTCATTAACATCACTAAATCAGAACAATGACCATATAGAAAGACGAAAGAAATTTTAGGTGAAGTTGTCTTTTATTTTAAACTTTATAATACAACTGTTCTCAACCTGTGGGTCTTGAGTCCTTTTAATAGAATGACCCATTCACTGGAGTTGTGTATTAGATATCCTGTATATCAGATGTTTATATAACTATTCACAATAGTCATAAAATTACAGTTATAAAGTAGCAATGATAATAATTTTATGGTTGGGGTCAATACAACATGAGGTACTGTATTAAAGGGTCATAGCATTAGGAAGGTTTAGAGCCACTGTATAGTAGAATGACATTAATAAATCATGCCAACCTTACTTCTTCCATCACAAGGGATCCCACAGAAACAACTAACCTGTGCTCATTGGCGCTCACAGACTCTGGACCAATAGCCAGGGAGACACATGGGACAAACCTAGGCCCTCTACATATGTATGACAGTTGTGTAGCTTGGCCTACTTATGAGACTCCTTGAATGGTCACTGAAGCAGTCAGCAGGAATCATTTGAGTGTATTCACAATTTGGAAAAAAAATCAATTCAGTATGTGGGCTAGTAATGGTTTGAGATAATATTTATATCAAGAAAAATACCTAAATGAGAAATGAGATTTCTGCAAGTAACATCAAAGCAAAATAACATGTAAAAGCAAACAAAAAGATAAAAAACTTGGCCAAACTGAAAAGTTACCACCTCCAATTAAAGGGCTTAAAGGGTAGAGGATATGATTGCTTCTGACAAGAAGATATAGGAAGCATCAAAGACAACTTCAGGTGTTTGACACTATAGGGGTTTATGTTTTACAATGGAGGAAAAATGTGATATAACAAATTGATGAGGTTTATAATTTTCAGCTTTCCCACATTGTCCCTATTGTCATTATTGTGTTTATTTTCCTTGAAGGTATTTTTGAATACACACTCATAAGTACACACACACACACACACACACACACACACACACACTCAATTAATCTTCTTTTTCTTACTTCCATCCTGCTCTAATTTAGAAATCATAAACTAGGTTCTTTTCTCTGCAATTTCAACACTCAGGAAGCTGATGCAGGAGGATTTTAGGCCAGCGTGTCATAGATGAGACCTTGTCTCAAAAATTCATGCAAACAAACAAAAAAATAATCACCTATATCCTGTGTAATACTAATGGCAGTACACACTGGAATATTCTTTACATAAATAACTCTAACTATGTGCCTTTGGGCTATAGGGTTCTTGCAGCAAAGATCAGTTACATTTATATTTCCATCTTCTACCATGTTCCTCAGTGAGAACTTATTGCACACAGTGTTCTTTAGATTAGGGAATAAATGAAAGAGTCCATGGTTGACTATCAGAAATCTCTGTTTATTTTACAGTTTCAAAGAGGAATGGCAACCACCTGGTTTCCTGTTTCCAAAATACCTGGGTGTTGTTATCAAAGTAAAAGGTTGAACCACAAGTTCTGAAGACATAGAAATGTTACTTCACTTGTGTTATGAATCATTGTCATTGGTATCCTTAGACCTATGGCTTTGGAACCTGTGCCCTTTATCTTGGTTCTATGTTCATGCAAACACCTATTGCTTTACTTTCTGAGTTTTTATTCCATCATCCTGTGAGATCACTGTCTGTGAGGAGAACCCTGTGATGGTGGAAAAACTTAGCCTGTGCTATGCAGTTAAGAAGCCATAAGACACACATGACTTTGAAGACTGTGTCATCACTAGTATAATTGATAAAGAGAAATTGTTAATTTTAACTGCTTTAAATTTAAGTGTAGCTGGTGGTTTCTCTCCAGATTCCACCAATCCCCTGCAGTCCCACAGCCCACTTATAAAATAAGCACACAGACACTTACATTATTTAAACTATTTGGCCTAATGGCTCAGGCTTCTAAATAACTGTTCTTATATCTTAAATTAACCCATTTCTATTAATCTATAAGTTGCCATGTGGCTCGTGGCTTACCAGTATCTTAACATCTTCTCATGGTGGCAGCCAACAGCATCTCCTCTGTCCCAGCCTCCCACTTGCCCCTTCTCTTCTCTCTTTGTCCCGCCTATACTTCCTGCCTGGCTAATGGCCAATCAGCGCTTTACTTATCAATCATCCTCAGCATTTCCCCTTTTTGTCTTTTTTCAAAAAGGAAGGTTTCAACTTCAACATAGTAAAATTACGTATAACAAAACAATTATCAAGCAAGAATCACAGCTACAACATCTAGTCTATTTGTATTTGGCAAAATTAAAGAAAATATCCTATCTATCTTATATTTGTGAGTCCAAGGTATTATATCTAGATTATCTTTTATCATAACTAAGGAAATTATAACTATATAGTCGTCAACTACATCAAAGACCTCAGAAGGATATAATATTACCTGAGAAATGGGAGAAGGATGCAAGCAACTTTCGGGAGTCTTGCAAGAGTAGGCAAAGATAGCTGGCAGCCTGGACAGTAATTCAAAGTTCTTTTGTAAATTTGGGGCATTTGTCTTCAGCCCACAGACCTAGAGTGTCTCAGTCACTTCTCTCTGCATCCTGTAGAATGTCTGGCAGTTTCCTCTGTGAAGCTGGAACCTGAAGGACCATTTTGCCAAGCAAAGTTCAGTGGTCACCTTCTTATGGGTCTTGCATGTCCAGTCGATCAAGCAGTCTAGGCAAGAACAGTTTTTTGCCCAAATGGCTATTTTTGCCATGAAGAAGATAAACTCCATATAGAGTGTCTTTGATGCCCATCCTCCTCTCTGAAGTAAATCGGTGCTGCCAGGAGCAGACATGTGTTACTATCCAGAGAGTCTAATTTTTTTAAAACATTTTAAATGCCATATTCTGTAGGTCTTTGAAGTGTTTGAAGACCATCTATCTGTCTGAAATATATCTATATATACCTAGAAATCTAAACTAACATGACTATAAGTTTGGTTATCATAGAAGACTAATTATAATTATCCATTACAATTTAAATGAGTTACATAAACATAATACCTCCAATGAGAGTAGAAATATATATATAGTATAACAAAATCAACTCTAATTTTGTATCAATAAACTAAAATCTATAGCAATGTAAAACATTTCTAAACAAGTTGTTGTTCTTTAAAAGTAGGTTCATTAACCTACCCTTTCATCCTATCAGATCTATATCATATCCCCTTTTCTTCTTTAGAAAGAGATTGTGTTTATAATCAACCTGTTTTAAATAAAAATATTGGTATTTCTCTGTCCCACACCAGAGGGCTCTTTTGATAGGGGACACAAGAATCTCTTAACCTTTTTTTTTTTTTTTTTTTTTGTAATATGTTTGGGTTTAGAGAAGGAGTGAGCCAATTTTATCTCTAATGCCAGCTTGGTATATTTGGGAATTTGGGCATAGCTCTTCTTACTACTTTCTGTTGGATGGGGACCCTGTATTTTATGGGGACACAAAGAAATTTTTAGGCTTATGGGGTAGTTTGTGAGGCTCTGTTGTCTGAGCCAGTTGCCTTGAAATCATTCTGGATGTTGGATCATCTGGGCCATGGTGTCATTGGAGACCTTTCAGGGTGTATTGGCTGGTCAAACCTGATGTATCTTAATCTGGAACAAATTCATAGCCTCTGGCTTTCTATGGAAACAAAAGCAGAGCCTCCTTTCCAAAGCAACATATTCTTAGATCCAAATTTTGAAGTCAAGGTATCTTTAAAATATACATATTGGCTTTACAGCTTTTACAATCAAATGTTTTTCTGTAGTTAAGAATCTCAATGACAACACAATCTAGATTTTCTGTGTAATATCCATCTTTACATGGCTTATTTTTTATACTACCTTTATTGTCTCTTTAAAGACTTTATTTTTAAAAACTATCTATTTGTTTATATAACTGTATATATTCCTTTTTTCCCTCTCTTTTAAGCCTACATACGTTTTTACACACATTGTAAACCATTTAAAGTCTTGTTTTATCTGAATCTGTCTTATTGTATAACTTTTGCTTTAAACTGTAGTACTAAAGCAGAAGTCTTGACTGTTAGCTCCACCCAATTTAGATTTTCAATATGGTGGAGATAATTTACTGCTAGCACTGGGAGCCATAGTGGGTCTATGCTTTTATCCAAGCAGCATGTAGTCCAGAAACCTCTTTTTTTTTTGACTAGCAAAGGCTAAATCCACCACACAGCAGCAGCGTAATGTGCAGCTTGGAGACGCCTTCTTCCCGCCATACTGTGGGTACCCACCATGAACCCGCCATAGAAGCTCAAACCTGCAGGCTGCCGCTAACTTGAGAGAGATAACTAGGAAGCTGTTTTTTAGCTCTGTTTTACAATCTTGTTTCTCAGGTTTTAGGTGGAAACTCTTGCCCCACATTGAGCGCCATTTGTAGCTGCTGGTTTCTCTCTGGGTCCTGCCAAGTCCCCACAGTCCCACAGCCTACTTATAAAATAAACACACAGACACTTATATTATTTAAACTGTTTGGCCTAATGGCTCAGGCTTCTAGCTAGCTGTTCTTATATCTTAAATTAACACATTTCTATTAATCTATAAGTTACCATGTGGCTTATGGCTTACCAGTATCTTAACATCTTCTCATGGTGACGGCCGGCCGCATCTCCTCTGTCCCAGCCATCCACTTGTCCCTTCTCTTCTCTCCTTGTCCCGCCTATACTTCCTGCCTGGCTACAGGCCAATCAGTGCTTTACTTATCAGTCAATCATCTACAACATTTAAGAGTAATACTAACATATCTAGAGATGCCATCTTTATTATACAATAGAGCTCTTAGCTAATGAAAAATTATTTCACTCCCACTCACTTAAATATTTATTCTTGATAGACAATAGTAAATAATACTTGACTCACTTGGAGGTTTTATATTTTCAGTTAGTCCAAGTTGTGTTGAATTTTAGCTTGCCATTTTAGACTAGACATAATAAACCTATCACAGATTCCCCTTTCAGCCCCATTCTTAGCCTTAGAGACACTCTATGTCTCACCAAGTGAAATCCTCTTGTGGCTGTCTACTCTGGCATGCTACCTTCAGTAGTTAGGCCATTTTCAGATGCAGATCTAGATTGCAGGAGTCAACACAAACAAGCAAAAGCAACATGTTTATGGTCTAACAAAAAAACACTATGTTACTAAACTGCATAATAATTGTATGATACTTTGTCAGGTATGTTTTACCATTTAAGAAAACCTGCACAGAGGTTAACATTTACTGATGTTACAAGGCTTGAAGGTGACACAAATGCAGACAATGGTTAGTTGGTTTAATGACTTTAAGCAGTATGAATAATCAAGGTGTCTTCTGACTGATGGTATCAAGGGTATTGAATGTATATGCTTGTACAACAAGGCAAATAAATGTCCTACCTACACACTGTGTTTTAAGAGGGTGTTCTTTTTATACACTCTACAGTTTTAGAAAATTTGTTATATCTCAAATTGATCAAACTCATGTTTTTGTACTTTTTTCTTCAAAGATAAACAATTCATTTTTACTTCTTTGTAGTGAAAATCTTACTCTTTCTTTCCTGACACAAGATCTATTTGCTGATAACTCCAAGTTCTTAGCTTTTCCAATGTGTTGCTCATGTCTATACTATACAATCTCCCAAGTATTTTCAAATTAAGTCATTGATCAAACAAAAAAATATTGCTTTCAGTTATGACCTGTTGAGTAATCTTGAGCAATTTAAACAATGTTAAGGAAGAAACATAATAAACTGAGCCTCATCTGTCAAAAGCTTGCAAAGACTGTTAACATTCCAATTCTACTTTCATGTGCCGAATCAAATAAATAAGCTGACTAATGCTTTGTATGTTACCAATTTTGACAAATTTTCTTTAAGTATTGCATCTATACTTAAGTATAATTAACATTGAACCGGTCATTTAATGGTAAGCATTGTTATGAATTTAAAAATAATAGGATTAAGAAGAAATTATTGAGCAAGAAACATGAATTTATATTTATAAAACATAGTAATAACAATGTTCTACTTAGAAATATATTATAAGCAAGTTACAAATTTCAGATTTTCTGAATGAAGGAGAAATAAAGATAACATAAACACACAAATATGTGAATGTAAGTTTATTAGACTAGCACTGTATATAGGAGCTGATTTATCTGTGATCATGGATAAATGAATCATGAACCACATTTGAACTATTACATATAAACCTTGCAACTTGCCTGATAACAAATATTTTGAATTAGAGAATACTTCTTCAAATAAAAAAAGTAAGTGATATATATAAAAGTACAAGATATACATATATATATATATATATATAAAATATGTGTGTGTGAGGGTGGTACATACACACCACAGCAAATCGGTGGAGATCAGAAGACAGCCTTGGGTGGTGGTTTTGTCTTCTATCTTGTTTGAGACAGAATCACTTTGTGGTCTACAGTTACAAATGTAGAGATAGCTGGCCTATGAACTTACAATGTTCTCTTGTCTCTACCTCTTATCTTGCCAAAGAAGAACAGGGATTACCAACATTGGCCAACACATCCAGCTTTACAAGAATTTTGGAGACTAAAACTCAGCACATGCTTCGCTCATTGAATCTTCACATCAGCCCATGAATTATAACAATCTAAAGAACTAAATAGTAAGTGTATTCCACACACAGGCAAAAAAAAACCTTGAGAAAAATGAGAAAATCCCCAATATTTAGTTAAAAAGAAATAGAATATATATTTATATTTGCTTTCTAATATATTAGAAGGGAATTACAGTAGTGGGTGAACATGGACTTAATACTTGGGATCAGTAACAAATATTATTCAATCATTTGAAGTATTTTTTTATAAAGTTGTATTCCAAATAATTATAATAAAATAGTCCCAGAATAGCACTATACAGAGAATGTATTTTCAGTACCTATATGCAAAATTACTTATTTCCCATCCTTTATAAGGAAGGATTCTACTGTATAAGGGACTTCATAGTTGAATACTCATGATTTGAATTCAACATATTAATTGTATGATTTTTGCCAGCTTAAAAACCCCAGTATTTTCTTCTGTAATTCATAAATTTAGATTTATATAAGCTGCAAAAATATATAAAGTAGGATTTCAGCTAATTATGACAAAGCTAATACCTGGAAGAAGCTGAGGACCTTCTAGAGGTCAAGTTGAGGCTCAAGGAGCCTTGGTGATATTTGGCTTTTGATTATTAGCCAGTTCCTGCTATGAGTTTCTCATGTGCTATTGTAGCTTTTCCATCATTTATTGGGCACCATTTCCCACTACTAATGGAATATTTGAAACCTTCTGTGCTGACAGCTATGCACAGCCAGAACCCCAGTTCAAGCCTCCCTGTAATTACCATCATTAGCAGCATCTGGCCGGGGCCATCCCCAGATGGATGAAAGTATCTTACCTGAGATACCTCTGTACTCTCGAAGAACAGACCTAAGCATTGAAGCACAAACGAAACAACACCTGTCTCCTAGGTCAGGAGGGTGGCTTTATTTCTTGTGCAATTTAGGATGAGACCCTCCTTCCTTACAGCCTTACTAATAGACCCCTAACTTCTTATCTAACCACTTCTAGGAATGTAGACTGAGCACATAGATCCCTTTCTTGATATACTAGCTGATCATTAGCTCTCAATTGACCTTCTCCTTTTACCACTCCATGTTCAGGTTGTAAAAGAAAACCTGACGGTCACTGCCTGAGGAAAATTCTTACCTGCCTTTATGACCCCATAAGAATTCAAGCCTGGTGACCTTGCTTTGGCAGAGGATCACTATTTCTTGGGTTTATAACTAAACACCTCAGAGACGTGAGAGGATTTAGAGCTATAAGGAGATGAAGAGGAAGATAGGGGGGAAGAACTTGAGAATGGGATGAAAGATTGAGGAAGAGCCAGATGGGGAAGTACTAGATGGGTAAGAACAAGATGAGAAGGACCTTTATGAGGCAGAATTAAGATGAGAGAATTAAGATAGAACTTAGAGGGGACAGTAGATAAAGGTAGAGACAAATTAGGCAAGAAAGGAACTAGGCTTGAGTACAGAACTGTAGCTGTGTAGACAGGATTTTATCCCAGAGGAATAAAGTAGACAGACAAAGAGCATGATGTGCTGAGATTCTTTTCCCAAAAACAGTTCTCACCATTCGTAGTTTCTCTTCTGATCTCCTGGGAAGTATATTATTAAGGCTGGCCCTATAGTAATATACAAGATTAGATGGATTTCAAGAATCTATGCTACCCATCATGACATCCTTACTTCTTATATGGGGGAAGAGGTATATTTTTATCTTCTAGCTTTAGTTTAATTGCAGAAACACTTCAAAACAATATCTCAAAAGAAAGACTTATTAACTACTGTATTAAAAAACTGTAAAACCTGGAGGTCTGTAATAAAACTATGATGGAGAGAAGAAGAATTATAGTTAAAGAGACAGATCTCAACATGAAGTATCTTCTACGGAGATGGCATTGGATGCTTGTGAGGGAAGTTAGACACAAAGTATGCAGGTGCTGATCAAGCAAATCTGTTTTGTGACATCCGTAATTCTAAAACTGTATATTGGCACTCACTGAAATTCAGTTTTTGGTACTACCCAGTAGTTCATAATGCATTTAACAACACATTCTTAAAAGTTTGCTGGTTTACTAGAGGAATATATTTAGAAAACTTATCTACAGTTCATCTGTATTCATGTTATTTAATGTAGCCCCAAATAGTTTTACGTTCATAACATTTATTATTCTCATTGTATTATATTTTATTTTATATTCATTGGTAAGTGGCCAGAAAGTAATTTGATATAATATCATTAAGGCAATAAATATAGCCTTAAAATAAACCATTGCAGCAATGTTGTAAATAAATCAATGAAGGAAATACAGAATGAAATCTGTACTTACTTGTAAATGTATAGATAAATCCCTGAATGTGAGGACTTGTGCTCTGCTACCTAGAAACAATGTGCAAATAATAATATAAATGAACATATTTGAGAATTTGATTCTGAATTTGGGATAGACTTGGCATTTTTTATTTCCTATTACTATTGTTTTGATTACAAAATAATTTTTATCGTATAATAAAGCCATGAAGCATTTTATTTCAGCTTTCAAAAGTATGATAACACCTGACAGCAGGAAATTCAAATGTACAAACACAAATATTTTTCAAATTAAAGATAAAATAATACTCTTACAAATTATAATATGATTTCTTTTCTTTTAAAGGTAGAAAGTGTAAAGAAATATAAATCCAACTTCTATCATTTACAGAAAAGTAAGTGGACAAACAGATTACAGTTTCGCCATAATTATAAGACTAATTATGTCAGCAGCCCAGCCAATGGAAACAAAGGAGCCTGTCAATATAATTCTGACAGTCTTATGTTAACATTGTTGTGATCATAATATCAATAAAAATGTACAGAGGACTTCCATCTCACTCATAGGTCCCAAATATTTGTACTTTATAATTGGTTTAAATATCTCATGTCTATATTCAGATTTAAATATGAAAATATTTTCAATTCTTATATAAGGCAAAATGATTTATGACACTCAGCAGAGAAAAATTATAACACATGGGAATAGATATTTCTGTTCATTAAAGTTTTGTAAATCACACTATATATATGAAAATAAAATTTTGAGTAGATGTTAATACAATATGTATATTTCCATATAGAAAAAGGAATTTATAAATATCAACACAAAGAATTTAGTTGATGTTCAAAACTGTCCCTGATGTTCTGATACCATATGACATATTACTTGGATTCTTGGTGATGTGGCAAGTTCATCCTAAACTGTGACTTCAGACTGCATAAGACTACTAGAGCTCAAGAATTTTCAAAAGTAAGTGTGAAATACATTTGGCAAATTGAGGTTGTCAAAGGAACATAAAAACAGATCTCATGGATTCGACTCATGATAAATATCAAGGCTAGTTGAAAATAAAAGATGAGAATACAATATAAGGAATGTGTGACTACACATACATATATGTATTTATACACACATGCACATGCACACATAGTTATCTAGTTTATATCCACACATGCATATCTCCAGGTTTAAAAAAAACTAATAATGTGTGCAGTATATTCTCTGATGCAGTAGAATTTAAAAATAGGGAAAGCATTAAAGGCAAAGAGGAATGCTTGATAATATTTAAAAAGTAAATTATTAATAAGTAATGAAATTAAATGTGTATGAAATAAAATGTATAACAAAACTTCTCAAATAATGAAAAAATATAGAAATCCAAACCCATATTCATAAATATAATCATAGATAAATAATTGATTATTCATAATAGGTTACTTATTTTAATGTGATATGGCAATTAAGGAAAAAGTAGACAGTTCATTAAGGACAGAGAAATATTTTTATGTGTGTGCATGCATGTGTGTGTGTGTGTGTGTGTGTGTGTGTGTGTGTATACACATGTGATATACAGTTTATGTATGTACATTTTTGCTCATATGTGTATTTCAGTGGGCATGTGAGTGCTCATAAATAGAGGTGTACGGATGCCAGAGGCTGATGTCAGCTGCCATTTTTAGTTCTTTTTCACTCTATATTTTGAGACAAGTTTTCTAAAGAGCTTGGGATTCATCCAGTCCATAAAACTGGCTGGTCACCAGGTGCCAAGGATCCTCCTGTCTTCCCCTCCCCACAGAGCTGCAGATTGTGTCTCTCAGTCTGATCTATGATGATCATGATTACACAAAAGCACTTGGCCAACTGAGTAATCTACAAAACCACTGAAAGAGATAACCTGAATAAGGCACTTAATCTGTTTGCTCTGCCTGAGATTGAGGCCCTGCTATATGTGAGAGTTGTAGAATTCACATTGTTTCCAATATGTACAAGTGATGTTTACTGAATAAGCATTCTTACCTAGTTCTGAAAAAGAAAACTACCAACATAAAGAAAAAGGATACAATATGATCATAAAGGTGTAAATTAACTTATATAGCCAAAGGCAAAGAGGAAACCTTCAAAAGAAAGATATTCCGCATAATAGAGACAAGTGTATGCAAATGCCGTTGTTTGGTGAGTCAACACCATGCAAAAAGAATTCTAGAGGGTTGGGGATTTAGCTCAGTGGTAGAGTGCTTGCCTAGCAAGAGCAAGGCCCTGGGTTTGGTCCTCAGTTTCAGGAAAAAAAAAAAGAATTCTAGATATTTTAAACAAATCTTACCTGAGTACTCAACTGAGGACTAATCAACCTACAGTTTGAGGAGACTAAGAAAGGATAAAGAAGCACTCAGAAGAATTATAGGAAACAGGGAGTTCATGGCAAGAAATGAAAAATCCCCATTTCTAACAGCTGAGCTAGAAACATTGTAATTCAGGGGTATGTTTGGACCTGACTTTGATAACTGCCTGATAGTAAAGTGTGACCTATGGTATATTTTGGAGTAAACTTTGAGGTTAAAAAAAATTGTACATATTAAAGTGTTATAAAAATAATAATTGAATGTATAGAAACAAAGTTGAATATGTGTCAGCAGTCATATGCAACCTTCCAAATATAAATATATGTTTTTTTAAATAGAGTCCATTTAATTAGTAAAAGTCTATTGGCTATGTACTAATAAGGAGTTTGCTTTTTACTAAAAGTGAATAAAAATTAGACCTAGATAATGAAGCTATCTTCTGTCATAAAACAAAACAAAGAAACAGAGTTTGGAAGATAGACTCAACGGAAAACAAGCCTGGTATGGTGGCTCACACTTGCAATTTCAAAAACATCCTGAGACTGAAGCCATTCTGGACTACAGAGTAAGTTAAACATCAGCCTAGGCTATTCAGTGAGACTATCTCAAAACATCAAAATCAACTAACAACAGAAAATAAATACTAAAATGTAACACAATATTTTCAAATACCTTAAGTGTATCTTATACAAAGAAGTGTCAGCAAAAATATCAAACTAAAAAAAATAAATAAAATTCACATCTGTAATCATTTGGTTTCTGTTGCTGTGACGAAACAGAAACCCAAGTGGGAAAGAGTTAATTTCAGTTTATAATTTACTATTAATCATGGATGGAAGCCAGAAGAGGAGCTTGAGGCAGGCACCTGGAAGCAAGAACTGAGCAGAGACTACAAAGGAATGCTGTTTGTAGGCTTGCTTTTCCTGTGTTCCTCAGCTACATTTCTTATATAATTTAGATCCACCTGCCCAGAGATGGGATCTTCACAGTAGGCTGGGCCTTCCTACATCAATTCACAAATAACAAAGTGCCCCATGGATGTGGCAAAATTTCTAAATAGAGATCCCTTATTCAAAGCTTTTGTACCAATCATACTTTTTGTATAATTACATAGGGTCAAAATATATAGCTAAGTGACATTTGCATATTATAGTATAGGAACCCTTAAAACAATGAACTGGAACATTTCCTACACAACATAAAAATCAATGTTTTATACAATATAACTATTCATTAATAGTACTAAGTATTATTACACTTCATGCACTGAAAATAATTGTTTCAAATTATCACCTACTGAGTTTTAAATGCTATATTAAAATTCTTGTTGAATCTAAAAATGTGCAGTTTTATTCAAAGTTAACACAAACTTTATTCATAAGAGCCAGGAACTGGAAACAACCCTAAGCATCAATCAACAGCATTCTTCTACAGTTTATGCTTCAGTACCTACCTTCAATTCCTGCCTTGGATTCCCTTGATGATAAATTGTGATCAGGATGTGTAAGCCAAATACAGACCCCACCCCTGGCACTTCCTGGAGCACCAGGACCCAAAGGCTGGATGACCCAAACACCAAGGATAGAACTAAACATGAGGGTAAAAACAATTGTCAAGGTAGTGATGCCTAATGATATTCTGCTATACTCAAAGATTGGTACCTATCCCAATAGTCACTAGAGAGGCTTCATCAAGCAACTGGTGGAAACAGATATGGAGACCCACAGTCAAATACTAGGCCAAGCTAGGGAAACCCAGCTGAAGAGAGAGAGAAAACCCACAGAAACAAAAAATCTTGTCAGAGGAGAGGGTGGAGGGGAGAGACTAGGAGGAGAGAAGGGAGGAGAAACTGCAGTCTAGATGTAAAATAAATAAATAATATAAGCAAAGTAATTTTAAGCATAAAATTTCAAGTGTTTGAGAATCTAATTGCAACATATATATCCTGCCTTATCTTTATAATAAAAATGTGAGGCAAAATCAAATCAAGAATGGCTATACTATTAAAATAATAAAGTACATTAAAGACATTTTATAAAATTAAAAAAGAAATGGAGATAAGCATAAATGCATGACTTCATGACTTTCATGACTTCAAAAGACAAAACTTCATAAAGGAAAAGACATTTAAGAAGTCCTGGATAAATCAATTGTGTGTGTGTGTGTGTGTGTGTGTGTGTGTGTGTGTGTGTTTGTGTGTATTTGTGTGCACATGTGCGCGTGTGTTGTGAGAACAAGTTTTTAAATAAATTGTTGGGTTTTGTACTCAAAACCAAACAAGTGCCTTTACCTCTTTTCTTCACTATTTTTGTGACATTTTCAGTTTATTAAGAGACAATTTTTATCCTGAATATACATCAAAGCTTCAAATACATAGAGGAATTTTACTGAAACCTTTATTTATACTATGATAGATATGTGAGTGTCCAACCTCATTTCAGTTCCATTTATCACATCATGAGGCTAATAAATCTAAGTATTTTACATGGCCACCACATGGAACTGTATTTTTCTGGGAATGAAGACAACTAAACGGTAGTGGTTCTGTGATCGACATCAACATTGACTTTAGCACTGAGCTGTGACTGGGGTGGTTTGCTCTCAAATCACATGCTAATGAGTCCCCCCTCTACAGAAGTTGTAGACTTTCACTGAGGACTTCTAAGAATTATTGAATTGTATGATACCTTTATGCTGTGGGAATGTTCTGTATGGCAAATGTGTTGCTAATAAAACACTGATTG